>QGNR01000094.1:1654342-1667961 GCA_003435085.1 Syrmaticus mikado | reverse complement strand
ATTTTTTTTTTTTTTTTTTTTTTTTTTTTTGTCATGGAAACCATAGCCAAACAGGGATTTGAAATTTAATTTAATCATAATTAGTGAATTGGCAGTTTCTGAAAACTGATGTTGTCAAAATTCAGTTTCTAACAAGTTGTACATTCTGACACAGATTACTCTTTTCTGAACATAAAGTTGACAACAAGCATCACTCTGAGATCATGAAGCAAAGAAAAGAACAATTACATAGGATAAGTATTCCATTTAAATAAGAAAAATGTAATTCTAATACACAACCCTTGATGTTCAAGTAAGTGCATAGATTTTTTTACATCTGTTTTTATAAGATTGGTGAGAAGACAAAATTTAATCACTGGTTAAACTGACATGGTCACAATTACTTTATGTTTACAAATTCACTAATAATTTGTATGTTCTACCTTATTACAGAAGAATTTCCCTAAAATTTCTTCAAGAAGAAATTTCTTCAAGCAGAAATTTTAAGAATAGAAGTGATAAATCTCTTTTCTGGATTTATTTTCTGCATCTAAACTGTTGTGACACAACCATCATTACCTCATCTCTGTATTCACTCTGCTTCATTATTCAGTGACTTGCAAAATAGTCTGAAATCATCAGACATTTAAGAAACCTTCATGAATATCCAGGTCTGGAATTTAAATAAGGAACTTCATGGTCATAAATCAGGTGGTCTATATCCATAGCATTTATAAAATCAGTGGCACACATCATGCAAGATCATTCAACCTTACTTTCCATGAAAAATCCTCACTTTATGCACTAACACTTTTAGATATATCATTGTTCTGTGGGTGGTAATATTCAAGACAGCAAGGAGCTGTATTATAAAAAGAAGTACTCAGACAAATTGTGCTGAGAATGTAATTTCTAGAGTTCATCTGCAAATTTTCACTTGGAGACTCTAGCATATTATTCAGAATGAAGTAATGCAGAAAATTAGAAAAAAACAAACAAATAAAAAAAGTTCACAAAAAGCCATATCTCTGCTACTGCAGGACTATCTGCTACCAGATGAGGGAGTAATTTTTCCTTTATTTTTTTTCCAGTTTTTTGCAAGACAAGCCATCATGTAGCCTTTATCTCCTAATCATATTGCCCAATATTCCATGGATAGAAGAGAAGGAGGCATCAGGTGCCTTATGACATGATATCCGCCTGCTGACAGACTCTCCTGGACCTGCTTTGTCACTGTACCCACTTGCTGCCTAAGGCCTGCCACTCTGCTGCTGCTCTCCCCTGGGCTTTTGCTCTCATATTGGCCTTGGAACATTGGAACGGTGTGCTACTGCACCTTGGTGGTGACTATCCCTGCTTTATGTAATTCTTACTACTTTCCTGTCTTTCATATCTCCTGCTTTCCCTTCCCCATCACCTAATTTGTAATTGTCCCCTTCCCAACCTCCCTGATTAAGTAGGATTTGTAATAAACTTGTTAGACCAAGATTTGAACCATTGTTTCTTAATCTCACATTGGGTATACATATATCTAGGAACTTCCTCTTCCTCCTATAAATTGAAGTGAGACACCCTCCCACCAGAGCAGGTTGCTCAAATCCCTATCCAGTCTGGCCTTGAATGCTTTCAGGGAGAGAGCATCCACAGCCTCACTGGGCAACCTGTTCCAGTGTCTCACCACCCTCATGGAAAAGAATTTCTTCCTAATATCTACCCTCAAGATACCCTCTTCCAGTTTAAAAATATTTCTCCTCATTCTGCTGCTACCTGCCCTTATGAAAAGTTTCTCCCCAGCTTTTCTGTAGATCCCTTTCTGGTACTGGAAGACTGCTATAAAGTCTCCTCAGAGCCTTCTCTTCTCCGGGCTGAAGAGCCCCAACTCTCTCAGCCTGTTCTCATAGGGGAGCTGCTCCAGCCCTCTGATAATCTTGATGGCCCTCCTTTCGACCTATTCCAATAACTCTATGTCTCTCTTGTTTTGAGGGCTCCAGAACTAAATGCAGTACTCAAGATGGGGTCTTATGAGAACAGAGTAGAGGGGCAGAACTACCTCCCTTGACCTGCTGGTCACAATTTTCTTGATGCAACTGAGGATATTTTGCACTTTGAACATTCATTGCTTTTAATTTTCGTATAACATTAAGATTCAAGTCATATAAATGACAGTACAGTGGTATTTCCTCACTCTCTTCTCCCGAGTAATGAACAATGCTTTTCTTCAGAAATCATGCCAAGAAATGTTATTCATTAGAGTGATATATTTACAGTTTGGTGAACTCAGGTAATTCTCTTAGACAGTGTTTAATGAGATTATAGCCCTGTAATGTGATTCTTGGATAAAGACACTAACTTCACTGGAGACACTTTCTTCATTCAGATTGCCTGCTTTTCCAGAAGATTTTTATTCTTATGCACTTCAGATACATTTTAAGTAGTATGAAATGATTTTCTTTACTTCTGGAGGTGAAATATATCCTGGCTTCCCCTGTAAGCACTGATACAAATACATAATAATAATAAATGAACATTAGTTCCTTATCTTGTCTTCTGCCTGTTAAGGATGTGTTTTAAGAACATGAATTTTGATATTTCCTTAGCCTGCACGTCCTATGATACTGATCTTAGAGAATATGTAGATTAATTTAAAAAATATTTGTACTCCTCTTTACAGATATTTTTCAATAATTCACTTATATCTGTAGAAATATTGTTAGATTCCCAGCTTAAAAAAATTGCATAACTCTCTGTAAAACATGATATTTTGTTCTGTCATCTTGATAGAAACTTGAATGCTAAAGTGTAGATACAGCAATGTACTGTGGAATTTTCAGCTAGACGCTATTTAACCAATCCATTAGTCCATTTCTCTCTCGTGTTTTAATATTCTAACTATTGCAAAATGAATAATCGTGAAATAAATAATGAATGGATGAATGAATGAATGAATGAATGAACGAATGAATGAATGAATGAATGAATGTTTTTAAAGACCTTCACTATTTATTTTTAAACTGAAAGGAATTTCTGTTCTGGTGATTCCTGTGTATTTCAGAATTCCTTGATTTTCATGTCAGTATTTCACCAGAGAATGTGTAAATAAGTCTTTGTGATTAAGAAGTTTGAACACTTCAAATTAAAAGAGTATAAAGAATATACTCCTTAATCAGTATTTTCTTAGTCATGATGACAGAGTGTAATTTCTGGAAAAAAAAAATAAAAACAAACAAAAAAAAAAGATGGGAAAATACAGTTGATCTAGAGAGTTAGGACATCATGATCATCAAATATAACCATATCTGGCCTGATTTATAAGAGCTAGAGTACAACATATTTGTTTTAAAATGCTTAAATTATATCATAATTATTCCCAGACCAAGATTTATATTATTGCTTCATGTAACTTTGGAGCACAATTTTTATTCATGAAATTCTAGCAAAGAAGAACACATGATAAGTGTAGTTCATTACAGATGTAATTTTGTCAAAACAAAGCTTCCTTTTTCAACTATCTAGATTTCTTTTACCTATTTTATTCAAGAGATATTATGATGGCATTAGCCCTCATTTGCGATTTTCAGAAATATCATTATAATATTTGTGAAATTAAATTAGCCAACCTCAATAGCTAAATGAGACATTCATGGACTCCATTTTTGCATCAGTTTTACACTGACTATTGTGTAAAAAAATGAAAAGCTAAGCTGTATTATTTATAAAGTTATATTTAACTTAAAAGCTTTTATCATGTTGAAAACTATGCATTTATGCATATTCAGAACCAATTTTTTCAGAGCATCACAGTTTCTTTCTTTTAATAACAGCCATCATGGAGAGAAGAACTACTAAATACGTTATATAATATATGCAAGTAATAAATAAATAAAAATAGTTGTTGTGTAGAGAAATTTCCATAGATTTCAGAAAACTTATAAAAAGCTTTGTTGAATAGAGCCATGCAGATTCTGTGGTCTACTGTGATTACAACTACTATGATTTCTTTGGAAATGCTATCTTAAAATACTGTGGAGAATATTTTAAAAGAATATGCTCAAAATGTCACAACTTACTAAAATTTGTACTATCTATTCTTCCTTGTAAGACTTAATTTTATAAAGTAAAAATTCTTTAGCATGTGTCTGATAAATTAGAGGTTAATCTTCTATCAGGATGAAAACAAATCAGGAATTATCCATAGTAATTGGAATTTTAGGAATGAACCTTTGACGGGTTTATATAGTGATTTCCCACATCATGTCACTCACAAATAATTAAAATGCCAATTAATAAACTGTATGTGCTCCACCTAAATTAATGCCTCTCTTTTATTACATTGTCCAGCAATGTCAGAGGCTGATGTTGGTGATATGAAAGTAGAGGTTAGGCCTTTCTGCTAATATTTTGTTCTGTTTTGTTGCCATATGACAGATGGCAGCAGGAGGGCAGTCTGACAAAATGGCTTCTGATGGGAATATGAAGAACACGTGTATCACTGAATTTTTCCGCATGGAAAAAAAGTTAATACCCGCTGGCATTAACTGACACTGAACATTTATGGAGACCAAAATGTGAATTTAAACATGGGGGTTGCTTTCCAGTATTGGCAACAGCGATTGCAGGTCACCTCCACTGTAGCAGATGTTTAGGAGAGCTGCACAAAAGCTCTTATACAACACTGACAAAAATGCACAGATGATTGTGGTGACTGTTAAAAAAATAGCTTTGTAAATGAGAATTTGCTCTGTCAGTGTTTCTATGCTTTTTTTTTTTTCTTTCTGGTTTTCATGGAAATAAGTTAGAGATATTATTTTCATAGCAACTTAGAACATAATGAAATGCAAACAAGAAATGTAAATATAAAGTCACCAGCTATTTTTGCTTCATTTATGTCCATATATATGAAATTGCTAATTTCCCATCACAATCTGTCCGACAGTACTTTCACAGTTCTGTTGTCTAAGTGCAAACATTCATATGGCAGCTTAACTAATATAATATCCTCATATTGAATTAAAAACTAAGACTGTATATTTATTTTGTATTTCTGAGGGTTTTGATGGCTATCTTGTCTCAAATGTGCTACAGACATATAGGAAAAATCCATTATTGGGTGGCTTCCTTGCATATAACTATGTTTGTTAGTTTTATGAATGTGTATATATACATGTTGTATATATAAAAAATACACATATCATATGAATCTACTTCAAGAATTCCACAAAATATATAGAGCTAAAAATTCAAGAACATGTATTTTAATAATCATATATTTTTATATTATATAATTCAAGTAATAAATACTAATATTTACTACTACAGTAAATATCTGAAAAAATATATGCTTAAATACCATACACTGCAATATTATTTATGTATTAATAAATATACAATATATCTCTTATATACATAAATAAAAATATATAAATAAAAATACTGAATAGATTTATGAAGAATAAATTGAATTTATACTTCTAGATAGTCTGAAATTCTTTTGTCATGAGTCAAGGAAAATTTGTATTAAAACTTCCCAAGAAACAAGAAAGAATTTTTGAGAGTTATTAATATGTGATTGCCATGTAAATAAATAAATAAATATGTCCTATTTTTCAGAATAAATAATATTCACAGTATTATGACATTTTGTAGCAAGGAAAAATAAAATAATAATAATAAAAAAGTGTTGAACTTGCTTTTGCAAACTGTGCTAATATAGAATTAATTTGTGTTATTCTAAAGTTACTAAACTGAATACAAAAAATGCATTATTCTTTTATTGAACATCTTAGAATTTATAAGAATACTTGCGTATTCTTATCTCAAGAATTTCTAGATTAGTGTGCAGGAAAAAAAATAGGCAAGTAGTATGTTTGTTTTTTCTATTATTATTCAGTAGCTGAGAGTCTTTGTTGAGCCATCATAGATCTGAGAGGTCTAAGAGCTAAAGTTCCACTTCTAAATACTAATTCCCTGGGTATTTCAATGCCAGTGTATTCATTTTTGTTTACCAGATAGGATGATATTTATAAGATCTTGGTGTGGACCACCTATCAACAGTAGACCTGATATTAGTCGACAGTTAATGGAGCCTTTTACAGAAAGATTTCAGTTCTGACCCTTGGTTGTCAAGTCAATGCCTGCTAGCTATATTCTCTTATTATTCTACTAAATCTCAGGGAATGGAAAAGATATGGAACTGCATTTCAAATCCACCGATCTGTAAAAAATGCCTTAGCAATTACTTCATAGGAAATCTTGGAAGTGTGGTTTATTATTATCAGTTACTTTCAATTTCAATTCCCTATTTCAGATTTACAAACAGACTGAAATCTTCTGATGCTGTTTTCAGATTTTTTTTCTATTTCCTTTATTATTATTGCTTTTTTTTTTTTTTTTTTTTTTTAAACCNTTTTTTTTTTTTTTTTTTTTTTTTTTTTTTTTTTTTTTTTTTTTTTTTTTTCTTAAACCTGGAAAACATCCCTAGTAATTCTGAGATTTAGACAAGGATTTTTCAAGTTATTTGATCATTAACATGTGAGGTTTTGTCTTCCCTTATAAACTCCCACATTTGGATGTAAGAAAGATTCAATGCAAGATAGGTAAGGGGAGTACCTGCATTTCTCCAATGAAGAACTGGTGCCACTGAGATATATCGGATATGAAATAACTGTAAAATTCAATCTAGGCAAAGTGGGAGATGGATTAAGTGCTAGAAGGAAATCTGTAACTCTGTAAGCCAAACTGCTTTAGGAAGTGGTAAATTACAGAGATAAGCTTGTCCTTGTCTCCTCTGATCTTAAAAATTTTGGAAGGATGTCATGCTTTTATGAGTATTCCATATTGTGACATCATGTGGCAGGCTGTTAGTGCATTGTGGAGCTGTACCTCCTGATCCCATGCTCTTTTGTGGTCTCATGTGAGTTCCAACTCTTAAAGAGGAACTACTCTTCCCAAGAGCCTCTAGTGTTCTCAATATTATCTTGATTCCAGGTGAAAGGGATGAACGGTGCTTCCACGTTTTGGCAACACAGCAAGCAGCACAGTCAGAACTTCCCTCTCTCCAATTTTACTTTATCTATTAATTGTAACTTTTTTTTTCTAATGATTGTCTTGCACTGTTTTACCATTTATAGTAAATTTGTTATCTCTCTTTATCTTAATTGGGTTGTTTCTCTTTTCCCTTTCATGCTTAAAATCATGAGTGAAATGAGTGAAGACATACTGCCGAAAAAAAAAAAATAATAATCTTCTGTAACTTCAAATTTTGACATTTAGAAAATTCTTGTCTACCACTATGTATGTCTTTCCAAAGCTGCTTCAGATCCTGACACTAAGCCAAATATACCAGTATTCACACTGAAATTCCAAATTTTTATGTGCCAGAAGACACATTTTGGATCTAACTTTGCCAAATCCCTCCTGTTTTCCTTTCAATTATGAATTCCACAATATTGTGAGTATCTGAGGGACAACTGCTTCAGGTAAATCACAAAGCCTCACTCTAGCTGTAACATAATTTCTTAAAGTTAAGTGAAATACACAGATTGATTATGATAATTTGAAGTTCCTAGGGCTCCTGGGAGAGACAGAAAAACTTTTTCTGGATTTGTGATGCAGAAATATCTTGCATGCTTTTAAATACTGGAAAAAGAGCTACAGGGAATTTTTGCATTTGCAATTGAGCATGAAGAACCCCATGGATGTGTATGATGTACCTACAGCATCACTATTCAGAATAGTATGATTATATGTACATATATATGTACATACAGCAGAAAATTGACAGATAGAAATAATAATCATACAATTAATTTTATAATCCATATATATGATAATAATTCAGAGGTATCTAATCAGAACATAAATAGAGACAAGTACTGAAATAGCTAGGAAAAAAAAAAAGAAAGAAAGAAAAAGGAAGAAAAAGAAAAAAAGAAGAAAAAAAAAGGAAAAAGATTTTTTTGTGCACTTCCAAATAACTGATGAGGTGGATTTTATTGTTTTTATTATTATTATTTTCCTCTCTTCAGGAAATGATAAACAATAAAATTGTCTTATTGATTTCTTTCATTTATTTATCACTTGTATATCTATCAGTTTCATCTGGTAGAATATTAAATGATAGAAAGTCTTTTCCATACCTCTCTAGACTGAAAAAATAATTAAGATTTCATTGTTGTCCAAATGGCAAAACAATCCCTAGAGGAAGCACAGTCAACAGTGTCATGAGTTGTGAAATTATGATTTTAATGAATCCTTTGTTTCTTGCCTGAGATATTTTTCGATGGCTTGATTTACTCTTGTAAGCTTATCAATTTCAAGGTTGACTTTTTTTACTAAACGGAGACAGCTAGCCTTCTGCAGTGAATTAGCAGTTAGTCTTGTGATATATACAGAAACTACTTATAAGAGATTGTGATTTCCCTGCAAAATATAGGGACAGTGAGGGATAATATTAAGTCATAAAAGCAGTTCAGGCTTATAAAAAAATACTTTTCAATTGTCAGCCTTACACTTAAGTATGGCTACAGTGCTCTAGAGTAAGTGCAGAAATCAGAATGTACCAGAAAACATAGCTCTTAAATATTTATAAATACACGAAGCTTGGTTGATCATTAAAAATCCATGGCAAAACTCAAATATGATCTGATTTACTGCATTATAGATTATGTGTGTGCTACACACAACTAATGCTCAAAGATTTCACTGAACTTTCCAATAAATATTTGCAGCTTGGCAAATGGAAATGTATTTACGTATATCACATGGATTTGTTAAACTTCATAAATCTAAGTCAGAATGCTTACATTTTAGTAATGCAGTCTACTTTATACATAGAATGTATTACTGTTATTATACAGAAATTTGAAAAAATTGGAAAGACATACAAGTTTTATTTGCTTAGTATGAAGATCTCAGTTGAAGTCATCATGAAAAGGGAACTAATCTATGCCTTAATTGAAATCCGCTCAATGACTTTGTTTATGTACAAGTTTATGTGGCCAGATAATATACATCTCAGGGTCCTGAAGGAACATACTGATTGAGAAAAATCCTTGATTTAATGCTTTCTGTCACAAGGCCCCACCACTCTTGCCAATTACCCTGTGAGTCACGATCCAGATGCAGATAAGCTAGGGATCTCTCTTATCTCCCCGGCTAGCCTGTGTCAGTTGACTTGCCTACTATGGAGCAAGGTTCCCTAACCTTGATGGAATCCCTTAATAAGTATGCTTGGAAGGCTAAGAATGCCCAGGAAAAGGAACATAAAATCAACACTTGCTAATTATTTCTCTCATATTTAACCATATTAACAAAGCTCCAAAAAGGGCAAGTCAATGTCTTGTTTTCATAGAATCATAGAATCATAGAAGCACAAGGTTGGAAACGACCTGTAAGATCATCTTGTCTAATTGTCTTCTCATTACCATTGCTATCACAAACTAAACCCTATCTCGTAGCTCCTCATCCAGGCGCCTCTTGAACACTGCCAGGGACAGTGACTCCACCACCTCCCTTGGCAGGTCATTCCAGTGCCTGACCACTCTCCCAGAGAGAAAAATTTTCCTTATGTCTAATCTAAACTTCTGGTACAACTTGCGACCATTTCTACAGGTCCTGTTTATTGCCTGGGAGAAGAGGCCAAACTCCTCCTCACCACAACCTCCCTTCAGGAAGTTGTAGAGTGCAATGAGGTCTCCCCTGAGCCTCCTCTTCTCCGGACTAAACAATCCCTGCTCCCTCAGCCGCTCCTCATAAGATTTGTGCTCTAGACCCCTCATCAGTTTTGTTGCCCTTCTCTGGACATGCTCCAGGGCCTCAATGACTTTCTTGTAGTGAGGGGCCCAAAACTGAATGCAGTACTTGATGTCCAGCCTCACCAGTGCTGAGTACAGGGGGATGATTACCTCTCTGCTCCTGCTGGCCACACTGTTTCCAGTGCAGGCCAGGATGCCATTGGCCCTCTTGGCCACCTCAGCACACTGTCGGCTCACGTTCAGACAAGCATCAACCAACACCCACAGGTCCCTTTCCTCTTCACAGTCATCCAGCCTGTAATGCTGCATGGGGTTGTCGTGGCCAAAGTGCAGGACCTGGCACTTGGCCTTGTTGAATCTCATCCCATTCACCTCAGCCCAGCGACCCAACTTATCTAGATCCCTCTGAATGGCCTCCCCACCCTCAGGCAGATCAACACCACCTCCCAACTTGGTGTTATCTGCAAACTTACTGAGGGTACACTCAATCCCCTCATCTAGATCATCAATAAAGATATTAAACAAGATAGGCCCCAGTACCGACCCCTGGGGGACATCACTTGAAACGGGTTGCCATCTGGACTTTATTAACCACTACTTGCTTTGCACGGCCTTCTAGCCAGTTTCTTATCCAAAGAAGGTTATACCTGTCCAGGCCACGGGCAGCCAGTTTTCCCAGAAGAATACTGTGAGAGACTGTGTCAAGGGCTTTGCTGAAGTCTAGATAGAAACTACATCAACAGTCTTTCCCTCATCTACCAGTCTGGTCACTCAGTCATAGAAAGAGATGAGGTTGATCAAGCACGACCTGCCTTTCATGAACTCGTGCTAGCTGGGCCTGATCCCCTGGACACCACGCACGTGCCATGTGATCTTACCCAAGATGATTTGCTCCATAACTTTTCCTGATACCGAGGTCAGGCTGACAGGCCTGTAGTTCCCCAGATCCTCCTTACAGCCCTTCTTGTATTTTATTTTACCTCCTTTGGGTCCCCTTGGGTGGGACCTTGACTGAGCACAGAAAGGCTGACAGCTGACATTAATCATTTGTGTTTTGTGACAGAAAAATTGAAGACTTGACCACTCTAGAATGCTGAATATACTTCTTGATTATATTATGTATTTTTGTTGCAATAGTATTATGGTTTGGGTTGCTGTGGGCGTGGGTGGTGATTTCAATGCTTAGATCTTTTGAACTTTACACTCAGGTTAACACAAATTGGATTTTCTCAGGTCATCTTCACTCACCAGCGCTTCCTCTACAGTGATACCATTCCTTTTAATCCCTTATTGCACCCCTTTTTGGATCCAGTTGTGATATGCATGTAACTCCTACATGGTGTTTCCAACTTCCTAGCAAACTGGGAAATTAACCAAGAGACGAATCTAATATCTATCTGAAACCCATCATAAAGTCCTTTGAAACATTACATTACTGGTGTCTTTCAGAGTCAGAGAGTTGTTGATTGCAAATCCAATCCAGGAGTTCCATCCAAAACATGGTTGTTGGAAGCTGTCTAAGTTCTGATAAGAGATGCATATGTTTCTGGGATTAACCCTCGTATAGTTTATTTTGTGGGGTATCCTACAACTATCCTACAACTAATCCTACACACTATCCTCTGAAAGATCTATAGACTATAATAATACTTGAATTTGTCAAACTTGTACATATAGCTCTCAACATTTGAACTGCTTTGGAGATGATCAAATGGAAAATTCTATTCATATTTAACCTTGGAGCAACATGCAGTGTTGCAGTGTGGTATAGTAATACCTTCACTCCACCTAAATAGTGTGTTCAGTTTTGCTAATCACAGGACGAAGAATCTCTATGATATTACAAAACATATTTCAAGGTCCTGGCAAGACACTAAATCATCTTTGAAAACATACAGCAAGTCCATGTATTGTCAAAATGGACTAGATATGCTTATGGTGAATTAAACTGATGCCGAGAAATTTGACAGTAATTTGGCACTCCAATGAGTTATGTCAAGCAGGTAAACCCTTTACCTTTACAGCACTTGGTACATGGGGGAGCACTCCACCAACATGCACACCAACATGGAGAGATTGCATATTTAAAGGTATAGTGTATACATGTTCATTACATTCCAAGGATATGGGCAGAAATTCCAAGAAATAACTAACATCTCTGGTGGTCATGGGATCCATGAATGGATGCTCTCCAAAGGGAATTGGACAATCCTGAAAAATGGGCTCAAAAGAACCTAATGAGTTTCAACAAGCTTAGCTGCAAATGCTGAACGTGAGTTGGGACAATTCCTGATATGTGTACAGACTGGGAGAGGAACTCGTTGAGAGCAGCCCTGTGGAGAAAGACCTGGAGGTTCTGGTGGAAGAAAATCTAGACATGAGCCAGGAGTACGCACTTGCAGCATGGATAGCCAACAATATCCTGGGCTGCATCAAAAGAAGGGTAGCCTTGCAAGAGAGATGTTTGTACCTCCGCTACTCTGCCTTTGTGAGGCCACACCTGGAATACTGTATCTCAGTCTGGTGTTCCAAGCATAAGATGTGGAGCTATTGGAGTGAGTCCAGAGGAGGAGGGAGCTAGGATTATTCAGCTTGGAGAAAGAAAGTCCATCAGAAATTGCAACCATTCACTATCTGAAAGAACTTTATGTAAAAGTTTGAGATTTTTTTTTTTTTTTTTACATGGTCTGACAGTGTTAAGACAATGGTGAATAGTTTCAGATTTAGGTCAGATTTTAGGAGGAAAAATTTTTCTCAGAACGTTGTGATGCACTGGAACAGGATTCCCAGAGAAGCTGTGAATGCTGTATTTCTGGAGGAGATCAAGGCCAAATTGGATGGGGCCCTGAGCAACCAATAGCAACCCTATGGAGTAGGAGGCTGACACTAGATGATCTTTATGATCTCTTTCAATCAAAGCCAATTTATGATTTTATGATTATAGAATTCTAAGATGTACTTTAATTTTGTCGTACATTTTCAAAATTTGATTAGCCATACTTGTATAGTGTATACATCTGCTATTGATATTAAATTCTGCAAATATTTTGTTACACTTGGGAAGTTTTTAAATGAGCTCCAAATTTCATGAAGCAATTAACTGGTCATGATATTTATGGAACTTTTAAGTTCATTTTTCATTTTTTCTTTCAAAGGTGAGAAACAATAAGAAAGAACATTTAGATTAAGTCTTTGTGGAATACCTACCTGCTCATAAATTTTTTAGCTGCAGAAAATATCTAAAGAAAGACTCTTTCATCCTCCAAATAATATGAATGGGAATTAGATTTATTGCTATCTATTGATTCCTAACTGTCCACAATTTTTAGGAATTCAAAATACTGAACATTGTATTATTGTACTCATAAAATAATTACTTATTTTAAATGAGAAAAAAAAATGAAGTAGCAGGCAAAGAAGTTTCTAAAAATGCTACACTTTTAAAGAAATAGGAAAATATCACAAAATGTGCTACTGATTCAATCTCATTCATTCATTTTTACCTCACTATCTAACACAGTTTCTATTTAATTGGCTAGAGCATAAGAAGGAAAAAACAGCATATTATAATTAAATTATCAAGCAACACTTTTGTTTGCACATCAGTAGCCCTGTTAATGGAGCTACTTCATTTTTTCCAGGAGAAGCTAAATGCCTAACTGCACTACAAATTAATAAATACAGAAAATAAAGTTCAATACTTATCTTTAAGTAAGATCTTTATCTTTAAGTCCGAGAGCACCTAGGCAACACCAATGTTCATAAATCCATGGGACCCAATGGAGTGCATCCACGGGTGCTGAGGGAGCTGGCAGAGGTGATTGCTGAACCGCTCTCTATCATCTTTGAGAGGTCTTGGAGAACGGGGGAGGTGCCTGAAGACTGGAG
>QGNR01000094.1:1643068-1653593 GCA_003435085.1 Syrmaticus mikado | reverse complement strand
TTACGGTGAGGGTGACGGAGCACTGGAACAGGCTGCCCAGGGAGGTTGTGGAGTCTCCTTCTCTGGAGATATTCAAGCCCCGCCTGGACGCCTACCTGTGCGACGTGGTGTAGGGAACCTGCTTTGGCAGGGGGGTTGGACTCGATGATCTCTGGAGGTCCCTTCCAACCCCTACGATTCTGTGATTCTGTGATTCTGTGATTAAGCTTAGCTGTTGGAGTATGTCCATAGTAGTTTTGTGTGATGCTTGGCAATTCAGTGGCAGGTAGCAAAATTAATTTCAGCATGGACAATGATGTTAATATATTGTTGAATGCTGATTTGTAAAGCAGAGACCTTTTTACACTTTCTTTCCATTCTTTACATTCAAAGCATTTATTACAACCTTTGTGACGCCTTGATAAAACAAAACTAAAAATTGATCCAGGAACAAGGATAGATTTCACTTCTCATTGAAAATCTGAAGGAAATACAGCAGGGAATATAATGTAATGATGCGAAGGTAGCAGAAGGAGAATTTTTATACCTTGCATGTCAGCAAAATGAGCACTAATTGAAGGTAAAGGGAAATGCTTTAGAGGTGGCAAGAGAAAGATAATTTAATTTTTCATTCCACACTTTGATATTAAAATATCTGGACTTTCTGTAGGTATGTTACGGAAAGAATGTTTTATATTTTTATATTAACTTTCCTTATAATTGAACAATTTAAGAGTTCTTAATTGGAATTTAAGATTTTTTTTTTCCCAATGCATTTGAAATTAGTAACATATACATTATACAGAAAATTTCTTACATTCTCATCTTAGAAGATTGACCAAATCTCTACTTTTGACATAACTAATAATGAGTGAATGTTTCTGATATTTGTTTACGAGCAACAAAATTCTGCACCCTCTGATCCCAAATGAGTTGAAACAAATGTAACTGTTGAAGTTTATTATTATTTGATCTTACTCGCAGCCTATTCACGTTTCTTTCAATAGATATTTAAATACTGTATCCCTAAGAATATCCTTTGGAAAAAAAAAGAAATAAATAAGGTTCTCACTTGTTTTTCTATTTCCATAGCTATATGCATGGTGGAAAAATAAACTCAATTTCAACTATGGATCTACAATTATTGCAGTTTCCTTGTGTCTTCTATGCTTTTCCTTATAATTTCAATTTCACATTCCAGTGTTCTCACACATTAAATAGTGCTGATTGAAATCTTTTCTTATGATTTGTTATGCTTGAATGGATTTTAAATACGAGGTTCAAATTCCATTTTTGAAAATTACTTTATGGATATTCCTAAATCCTTATAAATATTCATGAAAGCACAATGCTTGGTAAATAACTTAAATACCTGCAAATATTTTATGCTACTTTCTTACTCTACTTAAGAAGGAGTAATTTACTGCCTTCTTTTTCCCATATACTCTTCTACAATATCAAAATCATAATAAACAAAAATAATTTAAAAATTACTTTAGGCAACAATGAAATGTTGTTACTTCAGATTCTGTTCTCATTGAAGATGCTGTGAACTTGGTGATTTCTTTAACTTTTGTAGTGCAGTTATACTGTGCAGCATGTCTGCTTTGCTGAGGAAACTAGCTTTCAGGGCGGGAAGCGCTGCACTGGGCAAGGGATCTGAAGCAAAAAAAAAGGCCAAGAAAAAGCTCTTTTTTTTTTCTTTTTGAAGCTGGCAACAGCTTTGCGCTTGTGCTGGGGGGGTGGTAGCCTGTGGGCAAGCTGCTGAGCATGCAGATTGAGGCTGGTACTGCCCACCTTTTATCTTGACATTGACACTTGGTGATAATCTTTAAGTAGCCTTGGGACAGAGGGACAGAGAACACTGGGTTATTGCTGCCCACTGAGAACAGGGAGGGTAAATCTGTGTGTGAACACAGCCCATACTGCCTGTACCATATTGCAGTTGTAGGTGTGGGAGGTGGGTCAAGTGGCAGGGTGTGTAAGTGTTGTCCCTCTTTGCTCAGGAGATCAGTTTTCCTCTTGGCAGACTCTGAGACCATAGGCTTAAACATGGTCTCCACAAGACAGCAGGCTTCCTCCAAGAAGACTGTGGTGACCCAGACAGAGGGTCTGCCCAGAAATACGGCTGTTCAGGCCTTCAGCTGCCAGGAGTGCCTGAGCCTGCTGCTGCCAGGGGAGGGTGGCAGGGGTTCCACCTGTATGAATTGTGAGCAGGTGAATGAGCTGCTCAGACTGGTAGTGGAGTTCAAGGAGGAGGTGGAGAGCCTAAGGGCCATCAGGGATTGTGAACAGGAGATTGACTGATGTGCCCGAGGGAAGGCTGCCAGGGAGATACCCCCATAAAAGTGATGAACTCTCTCTCTGACACAGTTGGACAGACCTGACAGATGAAGAGGGTTGTAAGAGAGTCCTGGCTCGGCGTCATGGGCACACCCCTGCCTGTCTACCCCGTTTCCCCTGGTCCCACTAACCAAGAGGTTTGAGAGGCTGGAAATTGAAGGGGAGGTTAGTGGGGAGTCAAGGGAAGGATCTGCATAAGAAGGGAACTTAGGGTGAGGCAGTCATCCCCACATCTTGAGACTGCTTCTGTCAGGAAAGAAAGGAGTGTAATTGTGGTGGGTGACTCCCTTCTCAGGGGAACGGAGAGCCCCAGTTGCAGACCTGACTCAACCCATAGGGAGGTGTGCTGCTTTCCTGGGGTCTGCATCAGGGACAACACCAAAAAGCTCCTGGGTTCGCTCCTCTGATTACTACCTGCTATTGATAGTTCAGCTAGGCAGTGATGAAATCCCTCAGGGAAGCCTGCAAGCTATAAAAAAGGATTTCAGGGATCTAGGGCAAATGGTTGAAGGAGTGTGTGAACAAGCGATATTTTCCTCTCTCCCTTTTGGGGTGCTGAGGGATATGGAGTGGTCTAGGAAAACGTAGGGTTTGAGTAAGTGGCTGGAAGGTTGGTACCACCACAGGAAGTTTGGGTTCTTTGGCCATGAGGCCAAACTTGAACTTGGCACCTGGCCTGATGGCTGCAGACAGGTCTCACATGTCTCTGAGGGAAAGGCAGATCCTAGCTCAGGAGGATGAAGGAAGCAGGTGGCAGTCAGTGGAACAGAGAAGGGCTTGGGGATGTTGCTTGTAGAGATAGCAGGGATAAGCCTGTAGGATGTTCTGGAAACTCCTCAAAAGAGGTAATGTGACTCACCCCCCATCTGAAACCTGTCCCTCTAGGAAGCGGTGGGGGAAACCTTTAGAATTATTTTGGAGGTCTGAAAGTCCCTCTGGAAAGACAGTGTGCCAGAAAGCCTAGCTGAAGTGCCTTTACACTAAAGCTCCAGACGTTAACTTTATGTAATTTAAAACAAGTGTTAATAACATCTTTTATAGGAAGAGTGAAACTATTCAATGGTATTTAAACCAATTTAGTTATTATTTAAATATAATAATTAATATTATAATTAATATTCCACAGTTTCTGCCTCAAAGCTAGACGATACATTCTCAGGACTTTCAGTAACAATATAGTATGCATCTTCTGATCTTTTATGCATTAAACAGTGTAGGAATTGCTTATTTTAATTTAAGATTCATATAGTCATTTTTGTTTTTTTCGTACTTATCTGCTGAAATCAAGCTAATCATAAAAATCTAAGCCACAGTGTTAGCATAATCAATTTTGTTTTGCTTTATGTTATTAAAGAACAAGCATTAAAGTATACCGTGAACATTACCTTCAGATTTGATCTCTTTCATTCAAGCTTAATTTTCTTATTGCTTATAATACAGCAAAGTACCAGATTTAATGATTTGTTTTGCATACTAATGAAATTGAGGTAATTAACTCATTTTAATTGCCTTTCAATAAACTATTTTAGCCGCTATTACATTTTTGAAGTTGTCTGCTCTTTTATTTTAATTTTCAGTGTTGACTTTTGCATTTAAAACTATTTCTTAATAAAAAAAAAATCATTTGCTTGCAATTAACATTTTCCCAATTACATGAGAAATTTTGGTTTTTCAAACTACTGATACATATATTTTATTTGTCTATTTTGATCTACCCAATGCAAGTTATTCAAAAGTGATTGAACTTTAGTGTTTGAAAAAAAGGGGGGCTAAATTTAATCTTAAAAACTGAGCAAAATTGTAGATTGAATATTAATGAAAAAAAAAAAAAAAAAGTCTTCTTCCTTCTTCAGGGAAAAAGGAATCTGCAAGTCAGACATTCGATTTTCATCTGATAAATTCTAAACCACAGTAAGTCAGTGAATATGGGGAATGACACTCATAGCCAAATCTCTATCCAGCTCACTTAGTTGCCAAGATAGGCAGTATACTTGTCAGACATCAATCTTCTGAATATAAACTATAAAAAGGTAAAAGATTAATTCACATGCAACCTAAGTTCTTGGATGAAGGGCCTAAATATTAAATATTTTCCACTGATCTCAGAGGAATAAAGAATGGAAGAATTTCATGCACTTATGACAAACTATAGTGTAATACTCATTGTTCTGCTGTTAAAAACAGATTACAGCATCTCAATAATGACACAACTTTCTCCCTTTTTGTCAGTAGTTTCTTCCAAAAACTGTCATTGGTAAATAATATCTCAAGAAACCTTCAGTATTTGCAGATTGAACATGAAAATTCACTATGAAAATTACTGGCAAAGTTTGTGCAGATAGATTATATGTCCCAGGGTAAATGCTAGTACTCAAGGTTTCAGTTACTAGTGATGATAGGCATGCTCTGAGTACTGGCCATTATTTGGATGCCTAGCTTGTATCTATAAGGAAGAGTAGATTTCAAAGAAGAGTATGTTTCATCTATTTTATGAGAAAACAAGACAAACAAACATAAAACACACAATTTTAAATACTTCTGTTCCTGCTTGTATTATTCAAATTGCAAATCTGAGAGCTTAACCACATCATTCTGCATTTCCTTATAAAATTCTTGGTTTTCATCCTTTTTTTTTTTTTTTTGGCTATTGAAACAGACTATGTTCATATGAATATTTGATTTGATTTATTTATGTACTGATTAATTTTGATGGCTCAACTCTAAATAAACTGTGCATAAACACTGTGATTTTTTCCTGTCTGAATTGTGTTCAATTTTCTCTAAATTTGGAAACTTAAGAACTAATTACATTGTTGGTAATCTGATTGCCTAAACTGAATGTGAGAGGGTAAAAATCACCCATGACCTATTATTAACTTTGTCTGAAGTAATTATTTGTTTTTATTCAAAGTCGTTTATTACCTTACATTAAATCCAATTTAATCTGCAATTAAGTTATCAATTACAATATATTTTAAAACTATGACAGTATGCCATTGCTTCTATGACATTACTGACATTATATCAATCTCAGTCATATTCTATTACAATAGATCTCTCTTGTGGTCTGCATTTAATAGTTGTTTTTTGAGTGACTAAACCTATCCTTTACTAAATTTATATATATAATCACTTGCTATGTTCTACCCAGATATAACTTTCATGTATATACACCACCAAACATAGTCAGATTTTACTTTGAAAACTCACAAAAATAATTAAATATATGCTTAGTAGAAAAAGTAATCCCTTCTTATCAAGTACAGAGTGTCTACCTTTAATTCAAAAAGAAAATGAAAGTTGAGAATATTCCTTTAAGATCAATTTTTTGGAGACTGAAGAAATTTTTAATCTTACCCTACTGACACAATTTTATTACATTATCTCTATCTGAACCAAAAGGTACCTAACCAGAAAGTATGATTGTGTTACTGTGACAAGAAAATGCTTGAAAATGCCACATAAATAAAACATTCTGATCTGTACCCTGTTGAATACTGTGATCCTGAGATACATTAGAAAAAAAAAAAAAAGGCAGAGACAGACTTAGCAATCTTAGAAGCAGCTCGCTGCTTTGCATCTGGATAACATAGAAGGAAGTCAAAAGTAAAAGTAGGAGCATTTTTTAATATTTGCATGTGTTAGGGTGTAATATGAAAGAACAGACAATTCTAAAGTAATTATATGTTAACATGGTATAAACAACTTCACAGTATATGAAAAGAGTCAAATGTGAAAAAGTTTTCACATATGCATTTTAAAAAGTCCAATGTACAGTTTAATGAAAAGTTGGATGTTAGGTAAGATTTTTGGAGCATATGTTACTTTAAATTAAGATAATTCAATTTACGATATATATATATTTAACATCACAACTTCATTCAAAACAGAAGTTTACACTTAAAAATTTTGTACACTGGGATAACAAAATAGAATCTTTCTTCACTATCAAGTTTCTATCCAACAGTACATAGCAAATATTCAAGTAAATAATGGAAATACAAGGTTGGAAATGTTTTTGTCAGTGCGAAGCACTATTATAATTTAAGGTACTTACATGTTTATCAACTTTATATAGGTACAAAATAGATATATATATGGGTTCAAGATTTGTTTGAAAAGCTCTGAAGACCCAGTACAGTTCTTATTGTCCGAACAGTTTCTTCCTTGTTCCCTCATTAAATGGAATCAATGTTTCCAGCAGCTTCTTCTTAGAAAAGCCAGAATAATTGTTCTAGACCTTTTGCTTTTGTTCTTACTCACTGATAGGTGGAAAGTTGAGCTTCATTATTTCCTTAAATTAGTCTACACTCCGAATCCAAACATCAGGTAAAAATTATTTTAAATGATAACACATGCTCTTTTATATGTAAACTGTTTAACTTCAACCTGAAGGCTAGCTGTTTAGTCACAATTCTAAAACAAAATATTATTTTTAGGTTTATCAGAAAAGGCTTTTTTGTTTCTTTTTCTTTTTCTTTTTCTTTTTCTTTTTCTTTTTCTTTTTCTTTTTCTTTTTCTTTTTCTTTTTCTTTTTCTTTTTCTTTTTCTTTCTTTTTTTTTTTTTTTTTGCCAATAANTTTTTTTTTTTTTTTTGGCCAATAACACATACTGTCATGCAGATCCATATGGATCTTCTATGATAAATACTCAGGGTTTAAGGTTTTCAGTTGCATAACAGCTACATAAACAAACAAAAAATAAAGCTGTCAAACTTTAAGAGCTTTTAACAAAAGAAGAAAGTGTTCCAAAGCTGATCAAAATTATGGAATTATTATAAAATTATGGAAAATTTTATTTAATTACTAAATCAAATAAAATTAGAAGTGGTATTTTCAGAATATGAATGCAATAAAAATGATCACTTAACAGTCAAGTTTCCTTTTCTTTACAGAAAATACAGTAACCAGGATTTTAAATTTCAAGAGAAAAAAAAAAAAAAAAGAGAGAAGCACTTCTTCTGAGTATTTAGTTCGGTTTTCTAACTGTAATCGATTTTCCCATATGTCCTTACAGAGTGGTATACAATGACACTAATGTCTTTGCATTTTCTCCATTTCTAAGCTAAGAGTAATTACCTTTTTTTTTTTTTTTTTTTTCTTGCTAGGAAACAAAATTAATTTAAAAAGTTATTCATGGAATAGCCACAAATATACGCCCAATGCTGTCTACTGTTGATGCTGCTGAAAAATCACATGAGGTTCTTAGATTAAGCCTTAGGATTCTCAGAATCCTTTACAGTGAAATCACAAAAACCTTCACACTTGGAAGGTATAATTTTACCACAAAGAAAACCAATTGTCTGTAGGAAAGTGAATTATTTGAGATTGTTTTATGTTTTCATTCTTCTTTAAATTAATAAATGTGTCTTTCCAGCCCCAATAACTCAGAATGTGTCCAATATACATAATTTCAGCATTGTGCAGAGGTAAGAAAGAGCTTTAAAGAATTCATTTAAAAG
The DNA here is from genome assembly GCA_003435085.1 of Syrmaticus mikado. Classification (NCBI taxonomy): domain Eukaryota; kingdom Metazoa; phylum Chordata; class Aves; order Galliformes; family Phasianidae; genus Syrmaticus; species Syrmaticus mikado. The sequence goes on along the minus strand of QGNR01000094.1, from coordinate 1,645,810 downwards.
AAAAAAAAAGGAAAGAATAAAGGCATGAATCAATCAATAAAATGCACTCACCCTCTCTTCGATTAAGCTTTGCAAATCCAGGGCTGTGACTGCTGGACAGCTCTGATGAGCTGCTAAATGATGACTGAGGCAAATTAGACACCAACTGATCATCACAATTATCTGTCAGTGAAAAAGAAAAACAAAGTTCTCATTAATGCAATAATTGCCCACTTATTCAAATCAAAAGGAAATAGAACTCTAGTAAAATCTCTGAGTTAACTCTATATCTGAAAGAACATCTCAAAATATCTCCCATTGCTCTAGTATATGTAAACATACCTGAAGTTATTGCAGCATTCGTTTTTGTCCATGAGGCTACTACGGTATAACTTTCTGTGTTCTTCAACTGGCCGTACATTTCTAAACTAACTCGTGAGATATACCTATAACCAGTTCACAGCTCCCTTACTACTATTTGTATGGGCATGTACTGACAACTTTTAGCCCTACTTCTGTTTGAAAAGCATGAAGCTACAAACCGATCGCATGCTCTTTATTTCTTTTAGACATGAAAAGAAAAACAAAAATAATCTCTTAAATTTTACGCATTGTAAGAATGTCTAAAGACAAAATATCTTTCTTTTCTAACGTTTTGCACTTGGTGAAGATCCAGCACAAAATCATTACAGTACAGTTATTAGCATGCAAGTCCTAACCCCATACAGAAGGACACCTGATTGTTCCAGGAAAAAGAAGACTTCACTGCAGCAGAAGATCAATGGTGCATTAGGAAGCAGATGCTAATCAATGATATAGATGTCAAATGCCTCTTCAGCTCAATTACTATATGGGCCTTGCACTCATTCTCCATTTAAATTTGCAAAATATAAATTTATAATCAATTTTTGTTCTAGTTTTAGCTGAGAGAAGACTAAATTTAAAGCACTAGAAGTGTAAGCAAGTCTTTCTTTAGCTGTACTGTGCTGGCATCTGTTGATTATAAAATGCAGGGAAATTATATAAACTATTTGTTTTTATGAAATGGTTATTTTCAGAACAAACATTGTCTGGATGCAAGTGATAAGTGACAACTCAGAGGTGAGTACTTCTAAAAAGCTTCCTGTTTGTCTACCAAATTCTCACTATAAAAATCAGGAATATGAATTAAAACATCTTTTCCTGATTCAGAGATAACTGAGTCTTTCTGCTGAATAATTATGGATATATATGTATTAGCACAGTTCCTTTTACACAAATGTCTCCATGGACTTTTAAAACACTTTAATATCTATTATTTTTTTCAAATGGGTTCATTTGTTTCTGTAAGCAAAACTCTTTCTAAAGAGGAAGCATGATACTGACCATGACTGCTGTGGTTAGAAGTTCTCCCAGATCTAATCAATATCTTCTAGTCTTAACAAGGAAAAGACAACATGGTCTTGGTAAGGATGATACATCACCTTTCTAACAAAGTTTGGATGACAGATTCATATAAAAGAAACAAATAAAATATGTGTCCTGATCTAGCCTTCAATAATGGAAACTGCAAAATTTTCTAACTATTATATAATCTCTAGAGGTGAGCTCATTTTTTACCTCATTATCCACAGATTAGACTTATAATGGGAAAGAGGCTGTGATGCTTGGGAGAAATTGTCTTATTGGTAAGCAGCACAGAAGAAAAAAAAAAAAAGAGCAAAATTTCATTTTACAATCAAATGTATTGTAATGATGAATATTAGAAAAATATGTTATTAGTGAAATATTTCTTTATAGGTCAACAAAGAGGCCTATATAAAAGAGGAAATGTATAATGCTATGGTATTTCACAGGGAGAACTACTTACATAGTTGTTTCTAGGAGAAACTTCAAGAGACACTGAAATCTTTTCCTATCAAAATCTATATTTTAAAACTGTTTAACAAGATGAAAATTAAGAAGAGAAAATAGCAATTTCCCATTCACATTTCTGTATATGATCTGGAATATACCTTCTCTTTCACATGGCTCAAATTTTCAACTTTTCTAGTAAAGAGTGACATGTTATAAAATAAATCACCAGGAAAAAAACGTATGATAGATACATACAAGAACTATCAAATACACAATTTTGTATTGCATATTTACACTAAAGCATGCAGCATGGGAAATAAGCAGAGAGAGCTGGAAACTGTGATGTGCTTGGAAAATTATGATCTGGTTGCTATCACCGAAATATGGTGGGATGAATCCCATGATTGGAATAATGTGATTGAAGGCTACACGCTCTTCAAAAGACACAGACAGGGTAGGAAGGGAGAGGAAGTTGCTCTCTAGGTTAGTAAGTGGATAGACTGCAAAGAGCTATGTCTGAGTAACAGCCAAGAGCAGGTTGAGAGCTTATGACTGAAAATCAGGGATCGGTCCAGTAAAGGACATGTAGTGGTTGAGGTCTGCTACAGGCTACCTGATCAGGGAAAGCCTGTTGAAAAAGCCTTCTTGCTTCAACTGCAGGAGGTGTCGTGCTCATAGGCTCTTGTCCTGATGGGGGATTTCAGCCACCCGGATATTTGCTGGGATAGTGCCATGGTGAGTGGCAGACAATCCAGGAGATTCCTCGGGAATCCCAGAGCCTGGCGGTTAGTGAGAAGGTCTGGGGAATGGAAGACTTCCCTTTAGTCAGGAAAGAGGCGGTCCGAGAGCACCTAGGCAACACCAATGTTCATAAATCCATGGGACCCAATGGAGTGCATCCACGGGTGCTGAGGGAGCTGGCAGAGG
>QGNR01000094.1:1624658-1636573 GCA_003435085.1 Syrmaticus mikado | reverse complement strand
CACACACTCTAGAAACCTCCTGGACTGCTTCTTCTGTGCTGTATTATACTTCCAACATATATCAGGGAAGTTGAAGTCTCCCATGAGAACAAGTGCTGGCAATCGCGTGACTTCCGCGAGCTGCTCATAGAAAGCTTCATCCAACTCTTCATCCTGCTTAGGCGGTCTATAGCAGACCCCCACCAGTATGTCACCACTACAGACCTTCCCCCTGATCCTTACCCATAGACACTCAACTCTGTCATTACGAAGCCCAAGCTCTTCAACATCAAAACAGTCTTTGATATAAAGGGCCATACCACCACCCTTCTTTCCTCGTCTATCCCTTCTGAAGAGCTTGTAACCATCTATCACAGCACTCCAGTCATGGGAGTGGTCCCACCATGTTTCAGTAATAGCAACAAGGTCATAATTAGCCTGACAAAAAATGATCCTTCCTCAGGAACAGATGATGATATCTATCAGAGAAAGACAGAAAAATAAGAATGGGAAAATGACTTTAACACAGTTCCCACATGCTGTAATAGAGATAAAATACTATGTAAAACTATTTTTTTCCAACAGAATCTTCATTAAAAACACACATCTTTAAATTATTTTTTTTAGTCACATATTTGACATAATTTATTTTTCAGTATAATTACAAAATAAACCTAGTAGTCTAATAACTCTTCGACAAAGAAGACTAGAGCTTAGGAGAAAGTTGCATTCACAGTTATGAGAACATTGTGCTCAGTTCTAACATTTGGTATGAATACTGCAACCCGAAAAGATAAAGTAGATAGCAGATCTAAGTGCTTCTTTTACAGTAAAGTACCCAATGGCAGACAGAATTCAGTAATTTTTGTATTGGCCCTAGCTCCACAAGACTTTCTCAGTGTCAACAGTTTTTACATTATGATGGAGAGGAATTCCCTTGGTAGACACTATTGTATTTATTACAGTCTCCCCACATTTCCATACATAATTATATATATTGTTGCAAAAGCAATAGGGTTGTTGCTCCACTCTGTGCCTTATCTTGTTGGCCTGCTTAAAGATACATATTAGATGAAAAACTTAATATGAGCCAGCAGTGTGCCCTTGCGGCTCGGAAGGCAAATGAGATCCTGGGCTCCATCAAAAGAGGGGTGGCCAGCAGGGACAGGGAGGTGATTGTTCCCCTCTACTCTGCTCTTTGAGGCCCCATCTGGAGTACTGCATCCAGGTCTGGAGCCCCCAGTACAAGAAAGACAGGGAACTGTTGGAGAGGGTCCAGAGGAGGGCCACCAGGATGATCAGGGGATTGGAGCACCTCCCCTATGAGGACAGGCTGAAGGAGCTGGGTTTGTTCAGCCTGGAGAAAAGAAGGCTGCGGGGTGACCTCATTGCAGCCTTTCAGTACCTACAGGGAGCCTACATAGAGGAGGGAAATCAACTCTTTGAAAGGGTGAGTGACAGCAAGACAAAGGGAAATGGTTTTAAGTTGAGGGAAGGGAGATTTAGGGTGGACATCAGGGGGAACTTCTTTACAGAGAGAGGGGTGAGGTACTGGAACAGGCTGCCCAGTGAGGTTGTGGACGCCCCATCCCTGGAGGTGTTCAAGGCCAGATTGGATCCCCGGGACCCGTCGGACCAGATCGTAATCCACCCTACTAACCACCGGGACGTACACCGTCCCCTCAACCTCTAAGTACTAGGAACTCCAGGGAAGGTTGGGACGCAATTCTGTGATTCTGTGATTCTGTGATATATGATTTACCTTTAAAGAAAGCAAACTGAACCATCTTGTAAATCTATTACTCCATCTAACTAAGGGTTAAGATAGAAATAATCTTTAACAGTAGAAATATTATACACGTAGTTGAGGGCAAATCCACTGATACCAATAATCAGACTTCAGTTTTGGGCTGTTTGTATAGCTTTTGTAGCACTATTTTACACTTTCAGAATACAGTGTCAGCATACTCTGTAACCTGCTTGCCTAGTAAAACATGTAGAGGCAATCAAGAATGCTGCCTATCTGGGCTCCTCCTGAACATTATAAACTGAATGCAACCATCTAAAAAAGTGAACATCAATTGCTGCTAGAAGTCTTAAAAAAATAAAAAAAAATAAAAAATGTAAGAACCGTTTCTTAATTTTCTTAGTTGTCATGACTGTCTATATTCACTGTTGAAACAAACCAGTGAGTTTATTAAAAACATGGCTCTGAACAATTATGCAACACAAAAACACCAGTAGCTAGTCAAAAGCACTACTGATGAGAGAAATAGAGGTAAGTACATTTTCTATGATTTGAAAATTCATTACTTTTAGAAATATGAATTCAACACACAAAAGCTGTGGAAATGGCATCTAACACTTCCTAACTCTCCCAGTTTTTTTTTGTGCAGGATATTCTGTATATTTGTACTCTTCTCTAGATGTATATAAAAATAATTCTGAAACTAATTCAGAACAACAACAGAACTTATTATCCTGTATGGGAAAATTTGAGTCATGTTATGAACCACTGATTGAGCATCTGGAGACAAGACCCAGTCAGCCCTAGGAGTACAAGTGAAGGCAATTCACCTGTGCGACTGGAAAGTGGGGAGCCTGGCTCCACCTCTCTTAGATCTCATTTAAGGGACAGCCTGTCTGCAAGGATCTCTTTCTGGAGATCCCTCTTTTGTGGGATTTTTCTTCTATGAACCTAGATCCTTTTTTCTTTTGTTCTGTTCTCACATCCCACTGGTTCCTCTGCTGTTACACATCCTTACGCAGATTCTGCATCAATATATGTAACTAAACTCAATAGCATCCTGTATTAAATTCTTAATTCTTGAACAATTTTCTATTGGAAAGCCATGTAAAAACTGAACATATAATAAAGGTAAAGGAAATTACTTCAGTGTGTAGCACACTAAAAAGATGTAAAAAAATGTTAAGAATTTATTTTAGAATAAATTTTTAAAGCATGCTTTATTATGAAGAGAGAGTTTAAAATAACCCACAGTATTTGTTAGTGTTTTTTATTCCTACATTTGCAAGTAGAAAGTTACATGTGCATTTTTGCCATGAAAAAGAATTAACTGGATTTAAAATTCTAAACAATAAAGAATTCTTTCTTTGAGGTTTTTTGTTTGTTTGTTTGTTTGTTTGTTTGTTTTTTGAGGAGGGTATTGGAGAAGGAGAGGCAGATTTTGAGGACTAAATACAGAGTTTCTCAGATATTGTCATTAATTCCCAAATCAAAATCCATGAAGAGCTAAGACCCACAAGCTCTCTGAGACTCAAAGCAAGAGGAAAAATAGGCAATATATTTTAAACTCTTGCTGTTTTATGGTGGCTGAGCTGAGCTAGATCTCTGCTGAGGGAAATAAAACTGTTTGCAAGGCATGAGACTCTTTCCTTTTACTGCTTGTCTCTGTAGTGTGTGCTCCCTAGCTGTCTGGCCTCCAAGCATTAGAGTAAGACCTTCAGTTTTGGATATTCTCTCTCATTTTATTTGATTTATTAGCTTCAATTCCAATTATATTGTATTATAGTGTGTTATCTTGTATTCCTCTATCATATTTAATAAATTAGTGTTCTCCTTTAGCTCACTGTTGCTGTTTTGTTTTTAGGCCCATCTCCCTTTTTCTCTACTTCCCTCCACTCCTCTCCTGATGCGGGTCCCTCTGTCCCATTAGTGGCGGAATCAGGCTAAACTAGCCCAGAAATAGTTAACAAAGACTTTATGTCAGAATGTTGGAAATCTTATTTTACTGAAACATGTAAAAAGTCATCTCAAGACATCTCAAAATATAGTTTTATATAAAGTACAGGGTCCATAAGTACAGAGTTATTTTAACCAAGAGAAGAACATCACTTAAAATTTTAATTTTTTCCTGAGTCTTGTGTTTAGGTTTGAAAACAGTCTGAAGGAATAACACAGTACCCCTTCACATCAAAGTGAATGTTCAAGTATAGATGATTTAATACTCAGATCTGATATGATATTTTCTCTCTGATGACAAAGAATTAGTTATGTGAAAAATATTACAATGAATTTTTAGAAGAAATTTATCATATTCCTAGAAACATAGAATGGCTTGGGTTGAAAGGGGTCTTAAAGATCATCTAGTTCTAACTATTCCCAACAGATCAGGTAGCCCAAAGCTCCATTTTGCCTACCCTTGAATACTTGTAGATAATGGGAATCCACAGCTGCTTCTCTCAACTTGTTCCAGTACTGTACCTAATAGAATCATAGAATCCTTAGAATTGGAAAGGACCTTTAAAATTCAGCTACTCCAACTCCCCTGCAATGAACAGGGAGAACTGCAGCTAGATAAGATTGCTCAGAGCCTGGTCCAGCCTGGCCTTGCATGTCTACAGGAGTGGGGCTTCCACTACATCTCTGTGCAAACAGTTCCAGTGCTTCACCACTATAACTGTAAAAGACTTTTTCCTTTGTCCAATTTGAATCTACTCTCTTAGAGTCTGAAACCATTTCCTCTTGTCCTATCACCACAGACTCTGGTAAAGAGTCTGTCCTCTTCTTTCCTGTAGCTTCCCTTTAGATACTGAAAGGCCGTTATCGGGTTACCTTGAAACCTTTTCTTTTCTGGGATGAACAGCCCCAGCTCTATCAGCCTGTGCTCATAGGAGAGGTGTTCCATCTTTTCAATCATTTTTTGTGGCCCTTATCTGGACATGTTCCAACATATATTTCTCTTCTGTATTGGGGACTACACATCTGAATGCAGTACTCCAGGTGAAGCCTCATCACTACTGAGTAGAGAGGCAGGATTACCTCACTCGGCCTGTTGGCCACAATTCTTTTGATGCAGCCCAGGATACTGTTGGCTTCCTGAGCTGCAAGGGCACATTGCTGTCCAGCTCATGTTCAGCTTGGCCACCCTGATAGTAAATTTCTTTTCATATAAGAGGATCTTCATCTCTCTCATCAACATGTGGCACTCCTCTGGACTCTCTAGAGCATCCATGTCCTTTTTATGCTAAGGGCCCAACAACTGAATTCAGTACTACAGACAATGAGTGTCTCACGAGAGCAGAATAGAGTGGGAAAATCACAACATTTAACCTGCTGGTCACTTTTTTTTTTAATGTAGTCCAAGTCATGGTTTGGTTTCTGGGTTACACGCATGCATTGCCAGCTCACAGTGAATTTTATTTCAAGCAGCATCCCCAAACAATCCTTGTCAGGGTTACACTCAATTAATTCTCTGCCTGGCATGTCTTTGTGACTGGGTTTGTCCTGGTCCATGTGAATAACCTTGCACTTCTCATTTTTGAACTTCATGATGTCATTGTAGGCCAATGTTAGTTATAGACAACACCAAGTTGAGGGGAAGTGTCAATATGCCTTCCAAAGGTAATAAGGCCCTACAGAGGACAGGCTGGATAGGTGGGCTGAAACCAATGGAATGAAGTTCAATAAGGCCTACCATCGGGTCCTGCACTTCAATCACAAAAACCCCATGTAATTCTGCTTTGGACAGAATACCTGGAAAGCTGAGTGGGTGGAAACGATGTGGTGGTGTTGTTCAGTGCTCAGTTGACCATGAGCCAGCAGTATGCTCAGGTGGACAACAATGCCAGTGATATCCTGGCTTCTGTCAGAAATCGTGTAGCTAGCAGGAGAAGGGAGGTGATTATTCCCCTGTACTCAACTCTAATGAGACCATACCTTGAGAAACATATTCAGCTTCGGGTCCCTTGCTACAAAAAAGTCACCAAAGCCTTGGAGCGTGTCCAGAAAGGGCAATGTGTCTGATGAGGGGGCTGGAGCACAAGTCTTATAAGGAGCAGCTGAGGGAACTGGGATTGTTTAGAATGGAGAAGGGGAGGTTTAGGTGAGACTTTATCACTCCCTACAATTTCCTGGAAGGAGGTTGTAAGTGAGTTGGGAGTCAGATACTTCTCGCAGGTAACAGTGACAAGACAAGAGGAAATGGCCTCAAGTCACACCAGAGGAGGTTTTGTTAAATATTAGGAAGAATTTCTTCTCAAAATATATGTTGTAATGCATTGAAACATGTTGCCCAAAGAAGTGGTGGAGTCACCATTCCTGCAGATGTATAAATAAAAGGTAAATCTAGTACTTAGGGACTTGGTTTAGTGAGAAATGTTGTTGGTAGGTTGAGAGTTAGACTAGATGATCTAGAGGTCTTAAAGGTCTTTACCAATCTTAATGATTCTATGATTCTGTTCTCTGATTCACAAGACTATAATGATCTCTCTGAATGGAATACCTTCCCTCCAATGTACTGATCACATCACACATTGTGAATGTGGGATTTTAAGTAAATGATGACACTATCTTCCAATTGTGCTCATCCAGACTTCTGTATTGAGTTTAAATAGCAAGGTTCAAATAGTGAAAACAACTGCAGTGACTAAATATCAATGTGGCATCACCATGCCACTCTCTCACTCCCCCTGCATAACAGCACAGGGCAGGGAAAATGTGAAAAAAAAAAAAAAAAGCTCACACCTTCTGGTTAGGACAAGGAGCTCACACATCAAGTACCATCATGGGTAAAGCAAAATCGGCATAATCAAGAAGCAAAGCATCAAAGCAGCCATAATCACTTAGATTGGAAGGAGCATTAAGATCTTCTAGTTCCAACCTCCCTGATGTGGGCAGAGTTGACAGCCACCCAGATCACCTAGGCCACAATATAATCTGGTATTGAACTCCTCTAGGGATGGGGCATCCACAGTTTCGCTGGGCAACTGTTCCAGTGCCTCACCACCCTCTGAGAAACGAATTTCTCCCAACATCTAACCTACATCTCTCCTTTTATAGTTTAAAGCTATTCCCCTTGTCCTATCAGCCCATATTAAAAATCATTATTCCTCCTGCTTGTAAGCTCCCCTCAAGTACAGGAAGGCCACAGTTAGGTCTCCCCAGAGCCTTCTCTTCTACTATTGAAGAAGCCCAGCTCCCTCAGCCTTTTGTCATAAAAGAGGTGTTCCAGCCATCTGATTATCTTTTTGTGGCCCTCCCCTGTATCTTCTCCAACAGCTGCATATCTTCCTTGTGTTCAGGGCCCCAGACCCCAAAGCAGTACTCCAGATGGCACCTTACAAGAGCAGATCCCTGTTAACTACCTCTCATTTGATGCATTCCTAGATATAGCTAGCATTTCAGTTTTCAAGAGCACACTGCCAGTGAAGATTAATGCAAAGAACCTCATTCTTCTCCATGTCTACAATTGCCAGTTCTCCCTCTTCATTTATCATGGTACATTCTCCTTTACCCTTCTCTTCTTACCAATAGGCTCCTTTGGATGATATTCATTCTTTCTCTTATGTCAACTACACCATTCAGTTTATTGTCATTAGCAAACTTTCTGAGGGTGAACTTGATCCCTCAGATCAAGTCTATGCTGTTGATAAAGAATTTGAAGGGACAGTCCCAGAATAGACCCTCAGGAGAAACTACTTTTCATCAGTGACCACATGGCCATGAAGCCACAGACCACAACACTCTGGCTGTGACCATTCAACTAATTGCTTATACTTGAAGCAGTCAAGCCTTTAAATCCATATATCTCCAATTCAGAGATAAGCATGTCGTGTGAGACTGTGTCAAGTCCACTTAGACAGCATAAGCCGCCCTTTCTTTGTCCACCACTGCTATCACTCCATTGTAGAAGGCTGCCTGACTGGTTAGGCGTAACTGGACTTTGATAAAGCTGTGCTGATGGTCTCAGATCAACTCCTTATCTTACATGTGCTTTAGCAGACCTTCCAGAGGGATCTGCTCCACGATCTTCCCAGGCACAGAGGTGAGCTCACCTGAGGCCTGTAGTTTCCCATGCCTTTTTTCTCCCTCTCTTAAAAGTAACAGTGGTGTTTCCCTCTCTCCAGTCACCAGCGACTTCACCTGACAGCCATGATTTTTCAAATGTGATGGAGAGTGGCTAGGCAATCACATCAGCTAGTTTCTTCACGATCCTAGGATATATGTAATCTGGCCCCATAGATTTGTAGATGTAACCAGGCAATCTTGGAGTTGCTCTGCTCTTACAGTCGGAGGGATTTTGGTTTTCCAATATCCACCTAAACGTTCAGGGACATGAGAGTTTTGGGAAACCTGATTACCAGTGAAGACTGAGGCAAAGACCTTGTCATGGTTTTATGGTTTTTTTTTGGTTTTCAGTATTCCACATCAAAACATCATGTACTAGAATTAAAGTGTTAATGCTCCAATTCCAGGTACTATCCCTATACATTACGGAAGTCATGGGATCTGGCCCTTCCGGGTGAGACGGTCTCTTACTGCCTGGCAGTGGGTGCTGAGGGTGCTTTCCTAGCTGTAGGTTCGAAAAGTCCAAACTGAGCCAGAGTCCTTGAGAGAGAGAGGATAGAATAAACTAAATAATCAGAGTTAAAGTTAATCTAACATAATATATGTGTTATCTTGCATTCCAATATCATAGTTAGTAAAATAAGTTTTCCTCTATAGATTGTTGCCGCAGTTTTTTTCCTCCTTTCCTTCCTTCCCATTTTGTGGGGCCAGGCGGGGGGTCAGGGGTCAGGGGCCTACTGCCCCCTGTCACGGGCATAGATTGATCTACTTAACTCCATGATAGATTTTGGTGGAGAACATGGGCATAGCTGCTTTTCAGCTTTTAGAACAAATCTCTCTCTGCTCTTAGAGAGCTTCGTTAAGGGGGAATTATCAGTAGTTCAGGTTTTTGTGCTGGAAAACTTGACCTTGAAAGACTAGGTGTACTGCCAGTATTCTGGGATATTTGTAAACTTTGAACACTGCTTAGTCTGGGTAGTGCCTTTTTTCTTTTTTTTCCCCCTCCTCTTGTTAGCTTCAATTCATTAACCCCTTTTTAGCAGATACCAGCGATAAACCCACTCTTTATCATGGGGGTGCTGTGTAAGGGATTAAAAGCTATGGTGTTACTCTTGACTTACTGGCCAATCATCAATGTCATAATTACTTGTTGTGGAATTGTGTTCATATATAACCAAATAAGGGCACTGATGGAGACACCTGTATGGTACCTATATTAGTACCTATATGCAATGTGGTATGATATGAGTTTTGACATCTACATCCCAGATGGAATGGCTAATTTTACAAATAACTACATTCCAAATGGAATAGCTAATTTTACAAACAACACAATGTTCAGACCAGTTTCCAGGCTTTCCTCACAGTTTATCAGACGTTTTTCGAATACTGAGTTAATGCTCATGTTTGTGGGCGTAGTCCTGTTCATGTTATCAGTCTCCCTGAATGTATTCCAATACAGGCGTGGTAAGTGGAAGGAGTCTCCTCCAAAACCAGAAAATGCTGACTGGCAGGGAATATGGAGAGGTTTAGGAAAAATCTTAGAAGCATGGGGACCTGCAGTGTCGTGGGATTTCACTCTTGAACACCTGTGGGATCCTGAGAAACTAAGTGGTATTTGAGTCAGGGACAGTGCGGCTTAGGTAAATCTAAGGAGGTACAACTTATTTGGGGTTTGGCTTGTGCTTACCATGCCCTATATAATACTATTCTGGAGAGAGAGAGAGTTTTAGAGCTGAGGTTCAAGCCAAAGGGGAAAATCTCCAAGTCAAATCTGATCAATTACAGGAGACACCAGTAACAATATCAGTTGCCCCTGTGGAAGGCAAGAAATGGAAACGAGTGTCCTCGCGTCTAGAAAGGAAAAAAGAAGAAGTGGAGGAGGAGGTGGAGGAAGATCCAGGTAAGGGGCCCTCCTCGGAACCACCATCATCGAGAAAGGAAAAAGGACAAACTAAGAGACATGCAGAAGAGAGTGATAAAGAGGAAGTCTCTATTACTACTCGTCGGCCTCTGAAGATGACTGAAATCCAAGGCTCAAGAAAAGAGTTTACATAGTGCCCAAATGAAACTCTTGTTTCCTGGTTAGTTCGCTGTTGGGACAGCGGGGCCAGTAGCTTGTCTCTAGATGGTAATGAAGCTCACCAACTATGAGCCATTGCCAGAGATCCAGCTATTGACAGAGGATTTAGTCGATGTTTGGATGAGGCTGTCACCCTCTGGGAAAGAGCGTTAATAGCCGTGAAGGAAAGTACCCCTTCAAAGACAGCTTGAAGCCTGTGATGAAAAGGTGGGATACAGTTGAAAAGGGTATCCAGTATTTGAGGGAAACAGCCGTGGTGGAAATGTTGTATGACCCTAACTTTGTTTCTAACAACCCACACCAAGAGCACGACCTTGAGAGAGTGAGGACGATGCCTGATATATGGCAGAAACTCACAACAACAGCACCAGACACGCTGGTACACTAATGGCAATGTTTGACAGATACCAGGACCAACAGAGAAGACCCTTAGTTTTTGAATTGGTTCTTACACTCCAAAGCTATGAACAACAGCTACCCCCAACTCATGCTTCCATTTCCACCATCTCACAAATAACGGACCAACTGAATGAAATGCAAGAGCAAGTGTCTCTACTGATTAATCGTGACAAACCTGTAGTAGTATCAGAAATGCTTGATGAAGATCAGAATAATCAAAAGAGTCTAATGAAGGAGCTGATCAAACTAACACAAATCCAACTAATTAAAGATGATGAACCCTCCTTCTCATGTGCACCATCAAAAATCTCAACTGTTAAAGGCAAACAATTTCCAGCTCCAGTAAGGAATCCTACATCTCAAATTGCCTTGGGGCATTACTTGTGTGACCATGGAGAATACATGAGGAAGTGGCATGACCAAGCTCCTCCTGTACTACGAGCACAGGTGAGAGAATTACAAAGCAGATCAACCACCAGTGCAGTTGCTCCGGTTACCACAGGTAATGAATATAATGAATATGAAATAAAGGGTTCCTGCCCTCAGTCGGGGGGGGGGGGGAAAGGGATAATAGAGTTTATTGGACTGTGTTCGATTATTGGACTGGATTCGATGGCCTGGCACATCAGAACCACTGAAATATAAGGAATTGGTGGATACCAGTGCACAGTGCACTCTGATGCCCTCAAGTTATGAAGGGACAGAATCAATCTATATTTCTGGACTGACTGGGGGCTCTCAAGAATTGACTGTGTTGGAGGCCGAGAGAAGTCTCACTGGTAAGAATTGGCAAAAGCACCCTATTGTGACTGGTCCAGGGGCTCCCTGTATACTAGGTATTGATTACCTCAGAAGGGGGCATTTCAAGGATCCTAAGGGGTATCTATGGGCCTTTGGAATAGCTGCTGTAGACACAAACAACATTAAGCAGCTGTCTGTTTTGCCTGGCCTGTCAGAAGATCCGTCTGTTGTGGGGTTGCTACGAGTAAAAGAGCAACAGGTAACAATTGCTACAAAAACACAGTGCACAGATGGAAGTACTGCACCAACAGGAATTCCTTGCTCCCCATTCATAAGTTGATTCGCCAACTAGAGAGTCAGGGAGTGATCAGCAAAACTCACTCACCTTTTAACAGCCCCATATGGCCAGTGCGTAAAGCCAGTGGGTAATGAGGCTGATGGTGAAACTACCGTGGCCTGAATGAAGTCACACCCCCACTGAGTGCTGCTGTGCCGGACATGTTAGAACTCCAGTATGAACTGGAATCAAAAACAACCAAATGCTATGACACCACTGACATTGCAAATGCTTTTTTTTTTCCATTCCTTTGGCCAAAGAATGTAGGTCACAGTTTGCTTTCACCAGGAGGGGAGTTCAGTATACTTGGAACCGTTTGCCCCAGGGGTTGATCCAAACTGTACTGGAACAGGGCAGTGCTCCTGAGCACTTGCAGTACATTGATGATATCATTGTGTGGAGCAATACAGCAGAAGTAGTCTTCATGAAAGGAGAGCGAATAATCCAAATTCTTCCGTGTGGTGGCAAAGCAAAGTGAAAGGAGCTGCTCAAGAGATTCAGTTCCTAGGTATAAAGTGGCAAGATGGCCGTCGTCACATCCCGACAGATGTGATTGACAAAATCAC
>QGNR01000094.1:1601956-1614661 GCA_003435085.1 Syrmaticus mikado | reverse complement strand
GGGGCAAGATATGCCCGGACCTGCGTCGGCACTGCAAGTGGGCTACTGCAGGCCTATCCAGTGCCGAAAGCAAACCAGGCGTATACCATCAAGACACTATCTAAACTGATGTCTGCCTATGGGACACCTCAAGTCAGAGAGAGTGACCAAGGGACTCATTTTACTGGTGCAATGATACAGGTTTACAGGTGTATGGGACCTGATGAATCATGGCCTGAACCTCTGATTAATCACCTTAGGTGAGCAATGAGTCAGCCACAGGAGCGCAGGTGAAGTCAATTCACCTGTGCTACTGGAAGTGGTGGAGCCTGGCCCCACCTCTCCTAGACTCATTTAAGAGCTGAATACCAGTGGGGTAGGATCTCTTCTGGAAATCCACAACAACTGCACACCCATCTTACGTTTCATCATTCCCACATAGGCCATCACCAGGTGTCATGCCCTATCTCACAGAAACACTGGAATGCTTTGATGGCATTTCACTCCTTCCAGTGATCCTAAAGACTCAAAGACTTAGGAGAGAAGAACAGATGTTTCAGGGGTACCAGGAGAGGAAAGTCTCCCTCCAGGGCAAGATATAGGCCATATTCGTATCCTGGATCAACATTTTGGCTGGCACTGGAGCATGCCCCGGCTGCCTATACCACACCCTTTGGCCAGATATCTGCAGCTGCATAATTAGATCAGGACACCCACTTTGGTGCCTGATATGCTATAGTGTCATGGTGAGGGTACCTTTAGTAATGAAGACCGGAGTTTTGACCTCAGTGTCAGTAGGCCATGTCCCGATTACTGTAGGGACTACCAAGCTTCCCACCTCCAATAATCTCCTCCAAGGTGCAAGTAGCCATACCTCTACAGTCCTACCTGCACCTACCAAGGCCATTTTATTCTATGGGTACCTGGTTCTAGATTCTCAGGGGCAGGGAGCAGAGTATTTTCATTGCCAATTTGGGGTCTTATCCGATTATCGGTGCCCATAATTTGGATCCTATGTGGGAAGGCCCGTAGTGGGATAAAGAAGGTTGTATTGCTAATGAGTGGTAAAGCTGAACAATAACCTGAGCCACACGTATAGACCTACATGACACCTAACTCTTACATTTTAACCAGTCTTGGCTGTGTGGGAAAACTATTGTGTTGCATGGGTATAAAAGGTGGTAAGCACCTAAAATAAATGCCTTTTGTTCTGTACCAGTGAACAAGTCTGCACCTCATTTTCCTCTCCAGCAAGAGAACCTGGAGCAGCCCTGCGACAGCCCATGTTATCTGTAGCATTTTCAGGGCACTGAGTCTGTGTCTCTAAGCCTTTCATTCAGATCCCGCAGGGTTTCATAAAGTCTCTTTGTCCACCCTTGCAGAGATTGAGAGTCTGTCTTCAGGGCAGCCCTAAGAATACCTTTATAGCATTCAGTAATGCCTGCCCCTGTTGGATTATATGGCAGGTTGAATTGGCATTCAATGTTATTTTCTTCTGCCCAGCATTGTATCATCATACCAGTAAAATGAGTCCATTAGTTGCTCTCGATTACTTGAGGTGTCCTCTAGGCAGACATCAGTTTGATAAGTGCCTTGATGGTATACACCTGGTTTCCTTTCAGCACTGGATAGGCCTACATTAGCCCACTTCCAGTGTCGATGCAAGTCAGGGCATCCTTGCCCCCTCAGACCAATGAAGGGGCCCAGTTTAATCAACCTGCCATTGCTGGAGAGGATTGTGTCCTCTAGCAAGATGGGCTGTTGTTTCAGGCAATGATCTTCACAGAATCATAAGGGCTGGAAGGGACCTCCAGATATCAGCAAGTCCAACCTCCCTGCAAAGCAGAACCCCCTACAGCAGGCTGCATGGGTAGGTGTCCAGGCAGGTCTTGAATGTCTCCAGAGAAGGAGAATTCACAATGTCCCTGGGCAGCCTGTTACAGTACTCATTTTGAAGCATCTTCATCTCATCTTGGAGCAAGCGTCACAGTCTTGGCAAGCTTGGGCAATGTCAGATAGTTGTATGGACTGCCCCCACGCTGTAGCAGGTGCTCACATTGTTTTTTGTCCTGCATGCCACAGCCTCTGATGTAATCAGTGGGCAATATTCTCAGATGGTGAATTCTCAATCCATTGAGCTGAAACCAGTGTGTTGGTTTTGTTGTTTCCCAGTGACTGTAGAGGTTGGTGGCCAGAAATGTGGTATACATGTACAGTCCTATGGTTAACTGTATTCCGTATGTCTAACCACGTATCCCTGCCTGGATTGGTCAGGCATGGATAGTCCATTCCTGGGTGGCCCACTGTGCAATCCAAGGATTGAGCCCCCAGTACACAGCCCAACTAACTTTACAGATATTCAGGATACTATCACCGGGTTCCTAGGTTATAACCATCCACACGGCTCGTGTTCTGCCCACTGGCTACTATGACAATCATCCTCTTCAAACCAGACAGTTTCAGTGGAGGGATGGTATAATACAGCTCTCCACTTGCTCGGCTTGCCCTTGCTGGACCCATCCATGTACCAGGCATCTTCAGGAATGGGTTATTTCCCCTCCTGAACTGCACTCTTCTCTAGTGGAGCAGACCAATATTTCTTTTGGTGCATCACTTTGATACATCACTGGGCCTAGGATCTTCTGGAGTTCTTTCAGTGGTGACGAAGTCAGGTTACTCTTCTGGCTGAGATAGGCAACTCATCATGCCACTGTTTGTGCCTCGGCCACCCCTATCTTAGGAAGGTGGGTCAGATCTTTCACTCATCCCTGAATCGCTAGAATGGTCTTCACTATGATTTCAGCTGTTTGGGTTATTGGTTCTACTGCCTATAATGCGGAGAAGGCAGCCAATAACTGCTGGAAAGCCTTGTGTTCTGTTCTCCCCCCATCCCATAGTTGCCCCTTTTTTCATGAGTTTGAATAATGGTCTCAGCAGCTATGCTAAATGAGGTATAAAGGAGCACCAAAATCCCAATATACCTAGAAACTCCTACAGCAGCTTTGGTGTTGTAGTGACTGAGAATGCCTGAACCTTATCTATGACAGCAGTGGGTAGTACTTTGGTCTTTCCTGACCAAACTACCCCCAAGAATTTCACAGATAGGCCCAGACCTTGCACCTTCAGAAGATTTATAGCCCATCCTCTTTCTTGCAGGTAGGTATTCAGTGAATCTGCTGGCTGCCCTACCACCTCCAGTGAGTCAGATGTTGAGGAGATCATCAATATAATAGTATAAGCTAACATTATTAGATTTTTCCCAATTAGCCAGGTCACACACCTCTAGCTTATAGCAATATGCTGGTGAATGCACATACCCCTGTGGCAGGATCTGAGAGGTCAACTGCCTGCCTCCTCATGAGATCATAAACTAGTGTTTTGATTCTTCAGCATTCAGAATACTGAAGAATGGGTTTGCAAGTCTAAGACACAATGGTAGGTTTTTATCTCCTTACTCAATGTGTCCATTAGGGAGGCAATATTGGGTACAGCTGCATGAACAGGCAGCGTAACCTTATTTAATTCTCTATAATCTGCTGTCACTCTCCATGTGCTACCTGACTTTCACACTGGCCATGTGGGGGAGCTACACGGGCTAAGTGCAGGTCTTATAATTCCACCTTTTTCTAATTCTGGCACCATCCCTGATATCTTATCTTGCCCTCCTGGGAGTTATACTGTCTCACATTAATAATTCAGCATGGTTCTGGTGGGTGAATAGGCTCATGCTTCAGATGGGATCTCTATATTGCCTGCACCACCCAGACACTAATATAACTTTGTTGAAGTTTGAACTATCCTACAGATAGGATAGTTTGGAGAGCCAGACCACATAAAGTGTGTATGCCCAAGATGTATTCTGGGACTGGGGCAGTAGACAATTTATACTCCCAAGGCAGGGAATGCCCAACCCCCAGTTTCAACCATATTTGCTTAACTGGAATGGTCTGTCCCCCAAAGCCATCAATTATCACTTTATGTCTGTAAAATTTAGTCACATCCACACAAATTACTGGTGTTTCTGCATCTGTGTAAATCAACGCTATAACCCTTTGTATGTTCTTTCAGGACCAAAAAATTGTCAGCTCAACATAGGGACTCCAGTCCCATCTGGAGGCCTTAGTTACAGGGGGACTGGCACCCCCTATCATGCAAATAAATGCACGATTGCCAATTCTCTTTCCTCAGGTGGCTCAGGCACTGTGGTCCAGATAACTTGAAGAGGCTTTTTCCTTTTACTGGGAGCTATGAAAGCTTCCAGGTTCCATGTTGTTGTTGGTAGTTTGTCAATATTTTCACCCCAGGATTTTTGGAGAGATTTTGAAATTTTTGGTTGTCCTTCAGTTGTCTCCATAGCTGGAGGAGGATATGATTGGGCTGGCAATCAGTTTCCAGAAAAAGAACCCCAGCCTGCATTAAGTCATTAAACATTTGTTTTGGGGATACCCATATGGGTCCCAGTTGAGGAGTCCATAGGGCAGGGCTGTTTATGGGGAGGACCTCTGCCCCTTCCAATGTTTCAGTATTGCACCCAGTCTGAAGGTGCTCTGTCTCCCCTAAGTCAGTCACCAGTTGGGTAGCCTGTTGGATAATGACCTCTGAGGTCACCTCTGAGCTCAGTATGGCCATCGGTGTGCTATACTTGTGGGGAGGAGCTTGTTGTAATACAAGGTCCCTCATCCCCACTGGAAACTTAACCAAGCCAGGACTCACTAAGGCATCATTGTATATTGCCTCCTTCATTCCTAATTCTCTATAACATTTTTGAAGATCCTCCACTGAGTTCATAGACCAGCATTTATTGGAACATCACTTTTGTTTGGCCATGTGATTCTACACGCCACCATTGCCATTGTACTAGGGAATGGTTTTCATCATTATTTATCACAATGGCATATAGCCTTTGTCTTAGAACTGGATGTGTGGTAATGGATGCCAGATGAGAGATCTTGGGCCCATTAATTATCACACTTCCAGCCCTCACGTCCCATAATCTCAATAGCCAAGCTGGTATGCTCTCTTGTGGTCTTTGTTTAAATTGCTGTAACAGATCCATGAGGTCATTGGCCCTGTACAGGCACACTATTACATGTAATGAGGTCTGTGCAGGGGAGCCAGTCTTCTGATGCCAACCCTGCTGGTCTGTCTTGGACTTTCTTTGTCTTCGGAGTCATTACTGGCCTTATTTCTGGAGGATCTGAGGTTCCTAGAGGAACACTGGGATCCCACTGATCTAAGTTCTTTCCCCTTTTAGTGATATGGGTCTTAAATTCAAAAGGGAAATTCCATTTAAAGGTGTGGCAGTTTTCCTCAGCAAAGATGTGATTTTATTTTCCAGCTAATACGAGCTTTCAAAAGTTGATTTTTGTATTCCTCCAAGGAATGATATGCATTACTAGTGAGAAGCAGCAGCCATACCGTGTCAGATACTGCTATTACTCTTTCCTCGACTGTCAAAATATTTTGTCCTAATTTATTCAGGAAGTTAGTCATTTTTGACAGGGATTTAATAACAGGACCATTGTCCCTTATGGGTCCCCATTCTTCAATTATCCAAGCAGCACTTAGCCATCGGGAAACTAAGAATCCTAGGGTTTCCCCTGAGAGTTCATCTTTTGTGTCCCAGTGACAATCCAAGGTATATTTCTTTTTAAGATTATCCACCATAAATAAGTACCTGCCTGCCACGCCAAACATAGCAATTGGACAGATCAATATGATGGCATGACAGAAATGTGCTATAAGGAAAGAATACTTCGTACCTATATCAGAAGATTCCAGGTTCACAGAGGAAAGCTACATCAGGGAGTGATAAGAAAAAAAAAAATCATTCCCCAGTGGCAGTCAGCCCTTAAATGGGGTCTAAGAGAGGTGGAGCCAGACTCCACCCATTCCAGTTCTCAGAATTGCCTTCACCTGTGCTCCCATGGATGACTTAGTTCTTTCCCCAGGTGCTCAATCACTGTTTCAGGCTGTTACTCAACAGTTACCATGCACACTTCTTAAGCTTGTAACCCACGGTGCATGGTAATCGTGGTAGTACAATTCATCCCACTGTGATTCTGTGACAGCAGGTCATAGCTTTCTCATTGCAGTATGGTTTCCATCTTCTCCTACTTATTTCCCATGCTGTATGCATCGATGTAGACACACTTTACCTGGGCTATACTGTGACACAGTATCTTCTCAGAGTGCCCTCCCAGACTCCTTTGGGACAACTCTGAGGTTTTCTCCTGCTGTTTCCTTGAGTGACATTGTTCCCTGATTCTTCTCTGTTACTCAGAAGTACACACTGTTTCTCTGTAAAATCCAGTTTAGAGTTCTGGTGATCAGCCCAGCAATCTTGCTGCTCAGTATGTTCTTGACTCTCCTGGACAGTTGTGTCCCACTCAACATCAGTTTTTCAAAGTGCATTGAAGATCATGGTACCTGAAACTATGAGTGTGACACCATCCACGCAGCCATTCATTCAACAGATCCATTTTTCTCCTTCTACCCAGGTGTCCATCCAGGAGGGCTGAAGAGAACAATATCTGTGTTCCTAATCACTTGAACAGCATCCCAAGGGACATAAAATCTTCTCAGATATTTCCTACTTGAGGCCTCCAAGCTGTGACTCACCTTGAAAAAGCAGGAACAGATAGTAGTCCTCTCACTCTGTCATAGCTGGTAGCTTCTCCCTCATTTTCCAAATGTATAGCCTCAGCAGGCAGCAAATCTCTATCGGGATTTATTTATTTATTTGTTTATTTATTTATTTATTTATTGTCTATTGTACTATTTCTGACTCAGCTCTTTAGCTAACATGGTTGTCCCTTTCAGGTTCTGATCCATTATCCATATTCTCTTCTTCCTTCTTTAGAGCTTTCTATCCTTAGCTCAGGGGGACTTAGGGGTGTGGAGAAGGACTCTCCATCTGCTCTGAGCAGAGACAAGGCTCCCATCTCACTCATCTTGCATGTCTTTGCCATTTCCTCCGTATGTGAAATTTGTTTAGCTTCTTCCCCTTTGTGGGAGTTCAGAAAGAGCTGTTAGGCTGCCTACTGCACTGCATGGTATCAGACATCAATCTCAGACTCTGATTAATGGATACTTCTCACCCTCTGATGATTTCCTCTGGCAACCTATCCACCTGTTCATAAAGTTTGTCAAGCTGGGTATGTTTGTATCTATGGCACTCCTCTCTGCCCTCAGACTTGATTCTGTGAAGGTCTGAGGAGTTCTGTCATCCTTCTCCTCTTCTCTGTCTGGATGTATCTGTCAGCCACGAAAGGTTGTGGCCCATCTGTCTGCTTTTCTACCTCATCCCCCCTGTTGCAGTGGGTGGTGATCATTTTTATTTCACTAGAATGCTGCTTTCTGCTGTTCCCATTTGAAAGTGAGGGGGGGAAGGGAGGAACAGGAAAGGCCCAGACGTGGTTCTGCTCCCCACTGGACTAAGAGCAGTGTGCAGATTGCCGGAAAATGGAACAATGGTGGAGAAGTTGTCCCAAGCTGAGAGGGAGGGAACCATCTCTGACTGCAGAAGCTGAGTGGTAGGAAACTGGGCAGTGTATCCTGACATTCACTAGTTAAACAGGAGCTAGGGGAGCAGGGTAAACACATTTATTTTCTGGTAGATACGGGTGCCTCTTACACTATGTTAGAATCAAGAATTATTACCCATGGATGCAGATTTTGTAACAATAGTAGGAGGTACTGGCCAACAAGAAAAATCGTACTTTTTGAGACCAACTGAATACTGGCTGGGAAAACAACTAGGAATACATAAGTTCTTGTACATGCCAGGTTTTCTGAAACCATAATTCAGGTAAG
Organism: Syrmaticus mikado; assembly: GCA_003435085.1. Classification (NCBI taxonomy): domain Eukaryota; kingdom Metazoa; phylum Chordata; class Aves; order Galliformes; family Phasianidae; genus Syrmaticus; species Syrmaticus mikado. Next base: position 1,606,867 of record QGNR01000094.1, on the reverse strand, counting down.
ACTTATTAGAACAAATGGATGCAGAGATTAAATTCAATAAAAGAAAAGTAGAGCTAAGAACCAAGGAAGATCAACTGATTAAAATTTTAAGTCTGGCTTTAACACAGACTGGGACAAACAATTATATATAAGCAGTACCTGTTGAGAGTGCAAGGTTGTAAAGGGATAAACAAAATAATTGATAACTTTTTGGAGTTTGGATTATTAATTGAATGTGAATCCAAATACAGCACCCCAATCTTGCTGGTGAAAAAAACTGGATGGCAAGAACTATCACTTGGTGCAAGATCTGAGAGCAGTTAACAGAATTGTTGAAAATATACACCCAATGGTGATAAATCTATACACTTTATTAACCAAGTTGAGGAATGAGCAGGTGTGGTTTACCATCCTGGATTTGAAGAATGGTTTCTTCTTTAGCCAAAGAAAGTCAGAAGTTATTTGCATTTGAATGGGAAAGTCCCGATATAGGAAGGAGGACTCAGTTAACTTGGACAGTGTAACCTCAGGGTTTTAAGAATAGCCCAATGATTTCTGGGAGCCAACTAGCCTGTGAACATGAGGCTTGGGCTCTCCCAGCTCAAGATTGAACTCTCTTGCCGTATGTGGCTGACACTCTCATTGCCACAGTAACAAAAGAGGACTGTGTTCAATGGACTGTGAGTTTACTGAATTTTCTTTGTTTAAATGGTTATTGGGTTTCTCAACAGAAAACTCATATAGTCCAGCAGCAAGTGATTGCACCTCAGATTTCAGATCTCAGGAGAACAAAGAAAACTTGGAGCACAACAGAAGGAACCGATTTGCCAAACACCCAGACCACAGAGATTAAATGTACTCAGAACCTTTCTTGGCATGACAGGTTGGTGCCAGCTATAGATTATGGGCCTTTGGTAAAACCTTTATATGAATTACTGCAAAACAATCAGTTTAAGTTGACATGGACTGGAGAGACAAAAAAGATATTTGAAGAACTGAAGAAGGAACTAATGAGAGCTCTAACACTAGGCCTTCCAGAGATTACAAATAGGCATTTTGGCTATTTTCTCATGAGAAACAAAGTATAGCCTTGGGCATTCTAGTACAACAGCTGGGACTGTATAAAAGGGCAATTGCCTACTTCTCCAAACAATTGGATGAAGTGAGCAGAGATTGGCTGGAGTGCCCATGAGTAGTGGCGGCAGTTGTTCTTAATATCCATGAAGCTCACAAATTTACTCTGGGACAGAAAATGACTATATTGGTCATTGCAGAAACCCATTCGGTTTCTGCAGTTCTGGAACAGAATAGAGGCCACTGGCTTTTCTCTTCCAGATTTCTGAAATATAGGCCACACTGGCAGAACAAAAGGATGTCAACATAGTACTGCTTGGAAACAATGGAGAATTTGTATGCCAGTTGTCCAGATCTAAAGGAGGAATCATTGGATGATGCTGAGTATTCCTGGTTCACCAACAGATGCAGTTTTGTGAGACACGGGAACTGTCAGGCAGGATATGCAGTAACTACTATGGAGCAAAACCATTACCTGTGGGGACTTTGGCTCAGAAAGCTGAAATAATTACTTTGACAAGAGCTTTATAGTTGGAAAAAGAAAAGAGGATAAATATATGGACAGATTCTAAATATGTACTTGAGGTTCATGGTGCCATTTAGAAAGAGACAGTATTGCTCACAGCAAAAGGAAAAAAAAATTTTTTTTTTTTTTTTTTTTTTTTTTTTTTTTTTTTTTTTGCATGCCAAAGAAATCTTGCATCTATTGTAAAAGAGCGTGGCTATTATACATTGCAGAGGACATCAGAAAAGCAACACTGTACAGGAAACTGGAAATAAAATGGAGGATCAGGCAGCAAAACAAGCAGCTGAAGGATAAGAATTGATGAACTGACTTTAATTCCATCAACTTCAAGTTGATGAACTTGAATCAAAACCAGTAAAATATTCTAAAGAAGATAGAAATTTAATGATTTGGAAGGAAATGAGCAAACTGAAAAATGGGCATATACGCCTGATGGATGTGTTGTTGTGCCCTTTAGTATCGTATGGGAATTGGTTCTAAGCGAACATAGTAAAAACACATTGGAGAGCCAATGTTCTTTATAAATATTTGAAAAAGGTCATTGTTGGTTGTAATCTGTATACCACAATGAAACAAATTACTCAACAATGTTAAATCCTAACACCAGTAACAGGATACAAGTGGGGTCTATTGGGAAAGAGTACATTCCAGGACAGCAGTGGCGAATAAATTTCTCAGAACTTCCTAGAAAAGGGAGGTATTGGTACTTACTTGTACTGACAGGCACTTTTTCAGGTTGGCCAGAAGCTCTTCCTTGTAGGAAAAATAAGGCAAGAGAAGTTACAAGAGTGATGTTAAATGAGTATCTCTATTTGAAGTACCTCTTATGATATCATCAGACAAGGTTGTACTCACTTCTGTGAGTGAATGATACAAGTCAGTAAAAAGCTAGGAACTGATTAGCAAAAAAACTACCATAAGCAGTAGGTGAGTGGAAAAGATGAATCATTTGATAAGACAACAGATAGCTAAAATTTGTCAGGAATGCAATTCAAGCACTCTATAGCTTTGATGAGACTTAGGGTAAAACCAAGATCTAAAGAGAGTTTGAGTACTTTTGAAATACTGTATGGTAGACCTTACCAATTTCAGTTTAAAGGGGAGGATTTGAATCAACTACTGACAGAGATACATGATTGCACTGCAAAATCAGCTCAGCAAAAAATAACAAAGTGGTTTGTGGAGTAAGAAATAGAGGCCTAGATCAACAAATTCATCCCTTAAAACCAGGAGATTGGGTGTATATTAAAGCTTTTTCTGGACAGCCATTGGAAGAAATGTGGAATGGACAATTCCAAGAGCTGCTGACAACTTTTACTGCAGCCAAGATCAGGGAATGATCCAACTGAATTCACTATTCAGAGTGAAGAAGCCTCCAGGAGAGTGATGGACATCTTTCTCTATTTCCCTTCCAGTTTTTTTACCATCACAACCTATCATAAACTACAAAAACGAATCTCCATTCTTGTAGGTTCAAGGATTTTTTTTTTTTTTTTTCTAAAGAAAGACCACCACTTTAAAAACATAAAATCACAACTGTTGCAACAGAGAGAACATAGTTAATTTTAAAAATCCTGATACATTTGCTCTAGAGTGAACAATTGGTACAGGTAATGAGATACAGATAAAAGGTAATGAGAGACTTGGAGAAAATGCCAATTTCTCTAACCTTAAAAGTTGAAGTTGAGAGAGGCTCAATACAGTACCATTCTCCCTTTTCCTTTTAAAGCAGTTACATTCAAATTATAGGGTCAAAACTTTAATTAATTGACCTATCCAGGTTTTCTGATGTGACATCTCACTTATATGCCTTGTTCAAATAACCTCAATAATTTTATACTTCTTAATTAAGAGTAGAGATCTCAAAACACTCATCATTTTAACATAAAGAATTCATGGGACCAATGATTCCAAAGTTTTCTCGACATTGGTGGCTGTCCTGGTGATGAGTATAATGACTTGTGTTTCTGCCTTTGCTCTGGGGTGGCCAATAATACGCATTACCCAAGGCCAAAATTGCATGGATTTTCAGAGAGCCACCTTAAATAGCATAAACTGTACTTGATACAGAGGATACCCACCTAAGAGTACTTATCGGAGCAAGTGATTATATATCAATTTCAACAAAACGATAGGGTTTAATCTGATCTAGTGAGTAATAATGAATGGATGTGGAGGCAATTATTCAGAAAATGGATGAACCAGAATCATTGGCTTACACCCTATCAACAATATGTGGAATGTGAATCTGAGTATCTGACTGAAACTTACCACAGTTACAGTTCTGGTTTTCACAGAATTTCAGAAGTGGTTTCCTGAAGTCTGTAGAAAACTGTCATCACAATCTTTATTCCTACACATAATTCTATCAGCAAGTGGCAAGGTGGGAATACAAGGGTCGTAAGAATATTACATTTTTCTCCTGGAGATGAGCCTTCCAAATTTAAGATTATTTTGTGTTAAACACATCCAACGTGAATAACTGAGAAAAAGAGATATATCCAACTTTAGATGTTTAGTGTACTTCTATATTAACTAGAACACATGTCATAACATATGTAGCGTACATATATACCTAGTAAAAAATAGCACATTTGCTACTGTGAAGAAGCAGTAGAACAACAGAAGATGCATCTCCCACCCAAAATGCATTCATATTTTAATATCTATATTTTCATCTATTTTTTATGATTTCTATTATTTCTATTTCTATATTTATATTTATATATCTCTGTTCGTAAGGTGTTAAAACATTCAAAAACATGGATACTAAGAACTATAAAAATAAACATGTAAACATGAAAATCATACTGGGTATTTCCTAAGAAAGCTGTTGTGATCTGTCATGCTATCGATTTACTGACACCAGCAGATTTTTTAATCATGTGATTTATTCCCTAGAGTTCTAGTGCATACCACCACACACTGAAATTTGACATGGCCAGATTCCACTCATTGTACGTCTTCTGCAGCTGTGGCACTATCTTAGAAATATGTTCACTGAAATATTATGAATACATAATTAGAAATATCAAAACAAGAGACTTTTCCATTTGATACCTTCATCTCACAAACACACTTTACTTCAGATGCAAGTTAGATTAGGGAATTCTGTGTTAGAGTTTTTCAACTTATCCTTACCTAGGATATCTGCAGAGAATTCAAAACACTACTGCCTTTTCCATAAAACGAACTAATGTAAAATCTGTAAGCAGTAGCTACGCAGACAAGAGAAGGAGAAAGCATTATTTTTAACATCATAAGATTATTTATTTTAAACAAATATAACAGAGGATGTTGGGGGAAAAAAAAAAAAAAAAAAAAAAAAAAAA
>QGNR01000094.1:1558309-1588499 GCA_003435085.1 Syrmaticus mikado | reverse complement strand
GGGGCAAGATATGCCCGGACCTGCGTCGGCACTGCAAGTGGGCTACTGCAGGCCTATCCAGTGCCGAAAGCAAACCAGGCGTATACCATCAAGACACTATCTAAACTGATGTCTGCCTATGGGACACCTCAAGTCAGAGAGAGTGACCAAGGGACTCATTTTACTGGTGCAACGATACAGCGCTGGGCAGAAGAAAATAACATCGAATGGCGATTTCACCTGCCATATAATCCAACGGGGGCATGCCTCGTGGAATGTTATAATGGTATTCTTAAGGCCGCCCTTAAGACAGACTCCCAGTCCCTGTAGGGGTGGACAAAAAGACTCTATGAAACCTTGTGGGACCTGAATGAAAGACCCCGAGACGGCAGACCCATTGCCTGAGAATGTTGCAGATAACGCTTAGGATCCAAATTACGGGCACTGATAATCAGGTAGTACCCCAGATTGGTAATGAAAATAATATTCTGCTCCCTGCCCCTGAGAATTTAGATCCAGGTACCCATAGAATAAAATGGTCTTGGAAGGTGTAGGTGGGACCATAGTGGTGTGGCCTACTTGCAGCTTGGGAGAGATTGTTGGAGGTGAGAGGCTCAGTAGTCCCTCCAGCAGTACCTACATGGCCCACTGACATTGTGGTCAACACTCCAATCTTCATTGCTAAAGGGACCCCCATTGTGTCCCTGTGGCAGATCAGGACACCCTCTTTGGTGCCTGATATAGTTATGCAGCCGCAGATGTCTGGCCAGAAGGCTTGGTACAGGCGGCCAGGATGTGCCCCAGTACAAGCGGAAGTGTTGACCTGGAAAAGAAATATGGCCTGTATCTTGCCCTGGAGAGCAGACCTTCCCATCTTGGTACCTCTGAAACATCTGTATAACTCCCTCTGAGTCTTTGAGTCTTCAGGATCACCAGAAGGAATGAAATGTTATCAAACTGTTCTGATGTTACTGTCAGATCGCGTGCCATACCTGGTGATGGTCTACATGGGACTGATGGAACATAGGACAGACCTGCATCTCACAACCACATGCCTCCGGTAACATCATCGAGCACTGGCCCATAAAAGAATATGAACATCCACTGATCATCACTCATCTTGAATTTTACCAACATGTGTTGTGATATAGCAGATCTCTGTATTAAGAAAACTTATACTTTAGTCAACCTAATTATTGATTCACACCATGAAGGGGTGGAGCATATGGGAACTGCTGAATCACAGCCTGAACCTCTGATTGATCACCTGAGGTGAGCAATGACTAAGCCATGGGAGCACAGGTGAAGACAATTCACCTGTGCTGCCGGAAGTGATGGAGCCTGGCTCCACCTCTCCTAGGCCCACTTAAGAGCTGACTACCAGTGGGGAAGGATCCCTGGAGTTCCACTCTGTTGGAATTTCACAAGTGAGCCCAGGATACAGGTAAGTGTCCTATCTTTTCTGCTTTAGTGTAATAACTTTGTAGCAAAGCTCACTGTATATTCATTGATTGTAGAAGAACAAAAAACATGCAAATAAACTTTTGTGTTCTGAGCTATATGGTCTGTTGTCTTCAAAACACCTAAAAATTCTTTTACTGAAAAGAAAAAATTCTTTTACTGGGAGTCCTTGGATTCCATAAAACAAAAATAATTCTAAATACATCATCATTTGATTATTTGTCTTAATAGCGTTAGTATTGACACTTCAAAGTGCAAAGGTCTTTATTTCCATTTTTTCCTAATGGCAGCTGGTTCTGAAGAAGGCCATAGCAAGCTGAAGTATTCAGGATTTATTATCAGAAAGGAGCCACACAATTAAAGGTAGAAGGAAAGTATAGTTTAGAGGAAAAATTAAATTATCATGCCATTTGTTTTGGTTACTGATAGCCTGCTGTCAATCAAAATTAATAAAATCTGAATTTTACATGTTTTTGTAAATATATTTGAATATGTTAATATTAATATATTATAATACTATATTAATATAGTAGAATGCAAAAAAAAAAGCATTTCAACTTCTGGTCAACTCTTTAAGAATTTCAATTTGAATAAATAAGTAAATAACATCTGTGGAGGTATGTAATGACTACTGTATACATCTGCTGTAATTAGTAATTACTTCTCTTGAGGTCATTCTATGAAACATGATGCACTAAATTCATACCATGACATCTGGTATGAAAACTACCACTTATCAAACTCACTCTCTTACACTGAAATTTCTGCTTCCAAAATAAAACATACATACGTTTGTGTATACGTATGTAAAAGGTTGTGTTTTTTTTTCTTTTTGTGAAGATTAGATTTTGAGATGAGAAAATGAGAAATATACACTAGATTGGCCAACCTATCTTTTGTTCACGTGTGAACATTCACTCCATCTTAATTCAATTTCACAATCAATTTCCTTGCCTGTAAGGTAGACAGAATTCTCATTTTCCCTGTTCAGACAAGTGCCTTTACACAGTAGTTAAAATAAATAAAAATACCACATGTATGTGAATACTAGCGTGTGAGAAGTCTGTCCATTGAAGTCACTCATTTGATACCATATTTGAATTTGGCTTGGTTTTGGGAACTATTTTTATAGTAAATGGATCTCACACTTGATTTATGTTTTGTAATTCTATATTACAAAGAAGCGTAAGTCCATCCCTCAAACCTTGTTTTCTAAATTGTAATAGTGACCTCTAGTGCATTATTGCTTTGCTCAGTGCTGCAAGTCTTTTTTGTAACAGTTTTAATGTGTCTGCTTGTAAGCAACTTATGTAGTTGTATGTATAGTGCCAAATGCTATTAATGTACAAGCCAATTATCATTGTCTTATGAAAATGAATGTATTCATAAACTGCACAATGCAGAATGATGAAGAGAATTAAAGCTGTGGCTGATCTGCAGCAGGGTGTTTAACAACAGGAACTTAGTATTTGTGTTTAGGGCTACTCTATGCACTTGAGTAGCAAATGAGATATTGTTACTGAGTGACAGCACAAGATCATTTTTGTGCTGCAGTGTGAATGTCTGGCTTATGGGAGCATGCTTAGTTTACAGACCATCCAAAACCCTGATAGATATAAACCCACATAGAACTTCAAACTTCCCTGCTATTGCTCAAATGTTTCCAAGGATCTGTACCCTTCCAGCCATTGGGTTGTAAGATTATTCCTGAATATTCCTCCTTCCTTTGGTATTCACTTTCTTCCCATACAAGCATTATTTCAGCCCACTCCATCCCTGTGATGCATGGTCAGTGCCTTAACAGAAAGGGGAAAAAATATGCTCAGTTCAGGTTATGAGCATTGATATTTAGGCAACTGTTCTACCACATGTATGCAGAATGAAATCCTTCAGCTTGCCAGTGTTTAATCAGGTGGAACAAGACTAGCTCAGAATAATTGAGTGAGAAAACCCCTCAAAATCAGTTCCTCCATAATTTCTTTTTCTTTTTAATTTAAAGATATTTAATTCAAGACTACAATCAGAGATTTTTAGGATACATATCAGAATTGCATCCTTGAGGGCAGATGCTCCTAAAAACTATAATCACTCTTTTATTTTGTAATACCACTCAACTGGCTATGACTTACTCTTTTTTTTTTTTTTTAACTTTCGGTATAAACAGATACCATTCTTTTCTTTAGTCATTGTTAATACTCCCTAAGCAATCAATGCAGAATCCATAAAGTCTTGTAATCCACAGTTTTCCTTATATTTGTACTGCTGTTGAACTACACAATGATGTCAATCATTGTTATTTGAATGCCAGCTGAATTCAGGAGATGCAAATATCAGCTTTCAAAATTATAAACTGCTAAAAACTGATCAGTATACAATAGAGATCTGCCAATAATTTCCATGTAAGACATAATTCCTTGGGAAATGTTGCAGTTATAAACAGAAAACAGAAGGGCAAATGGTTCTGAACACAAATCCCTTAGAAAAATGCTTTCAGAATGTAAGCCTTATAAACAATACCCTGCATATAGGCTCATAATAAAAATACATAGGGATATTTTACAACATTCTCAGTCTAGCATCTTGCAGTCATGATTTCAAAGCAGTAAACGTTAAACCACAGAATAATATTTACTCTAAATGCAAATAAAAACATCTGGATGTCTTCAAAACACTCAGAAATGAGTTATAAATCATATACCATACTTACATGTGTTCCCTGTTACTACCATGCTCCTGTTATGAACAGACATGAAAAACAGCAGCTTCAAGAAGATTTCAGTGACAGAATCCATGTTCCCATTCACTGAGGCACTCAGTATATTAGGAAAAAGCTGCACTGCAATTCAGTCCTATTCCTGCTTCTTCTCACTGCCTCTCTCTCTCTTCTTGCGGTGTTTCTCAGCAGCCAGACACCTCAGTCAAATGCTCTCCATGCCTCCTCATACGTCCTCCAATTCAAAAACGCACACGAACTTCCAAATCTGCTCCACCCTCCGCCATCACCACAGCAGCAGTCCCTGAAGAGCAGCAGCAAGAATATCTCCTCCAGTTTCACAGCGCCACTCAGGACTAAACTGCCAGGCTACACTGCACAGCTTGCTTACAGAATCTGCTCACTAACAATGTGTTCTGGACACCCCTTGTGGTGACAGACAGGAAATGTGAGACTGATGAAAGCCAGAAAAACCAGCCAGTAAGACTGAGCAGCCAGCACATGAACACCAGGACACAGCCATTTGCTGGGTGCTCACCCTTGGTAGTTCTATGTTTTTTTGTAGTTTTATTTTCTTTTTATTTTTCGTAACTCTTTTAACTGTATGTTATAGAATATAAAGTATAAAATATATTATAAATATATAAAATATTATAAAATATATATAATATTGCAAGTTATCCATTTTTTGAATGAAAACATTTTTATAGAGATTCTAGGATTATGTGTAAGAAGAAAAATCTGCTTTTAGTGAGTGTAGACAGACTGAGACAGGCTGATAAGCCTCTCAGAAAAAAATCGAGAGGTATCTTTTTTGGGTCTACTGCTATTAGTACTGACATAGAAGAATTACGTTTCAAATGCTAAGAGAAAATACTCATAAGCATAAGACTGTGACAAGGTTTACTAAAGATGTTTAGTTTCCAAACATACATATAAAACACATACCATTTTTTCTGTCTTTTATGAAGTGGAACTATCCTAATGTTTTTAACATAAGTACAAACATCAAATTTAAGAAAAAGCTTCAGCAGAATTTTAGGTCATTACACTTGCAATAAATCCCTAAAGTATTTTTTGTAACAAAGGTTAAATGCACATGTCAACAATAGAAAAAGATAGAGTTCTTAATATGCTTATTACTTCTGACGTTATCTGAGGAAAAATACTGCACAAAATGCCTCATCAGTGGTTCCATCACTGCTTCTCCTTGATGGCTTCTGCTCTGCAGTGTCTTTATTGTTATCCAAAACTAATGAAACAGTAAACTTTGAAGGGGCATTCCCAGTAGCTCTGAAGTGCGTTTACAGAAGACTTAGGAATTAGAGTTTCAACCCATTGATGAAACTTGACCAAACTTCTTCAAGTGGACTATTTATGAGCTCTGATATACTTCTTTTTATTTAAGGTAGTGATGAGTTTCCTTCTTGCATGTAACAGAGACTACAAAATATAATACCAATTACCATTTAAAAACTGTTTGGTGTCAAGAACTGTGAAACAAAGATGAAAATTTAATGAAGCCACAGAAGCTTCTGAATGTTAGTTACTTCTTTAAACCAACTTTCTAAGCCCTCGAATGATGGCTGTTTCAACCAGAAAAGAAACACTATGCCATGTATTTGTTTCATACTACCTCAACAAAAATAACATATGGTTTGCAAAAGTATACCCAAAGCTCAAGCAAAACATTGGGGGGGAAAAAAAAAAAAAAAAAAAAAAAAAAAAAAAAATANAAAAAAAAAAAATTGGGGGGGAAAAAAAAAAAAAAAAAAAAAAAAAAAAAAACTTTGGAAGATGCTTAATGAAGCTTTTAATTACATTCCTTTTAAAAGAGCAAGTCAGCATAGTTAAGGTTAGAATTAGAATTATTAGAATTTAAACTAGTACAAGCAGGATTTAGAGATAAATTAATCTACTGAGAATCTTATTTTCCTCTCTAATGTATCATTCATTTTTTTCTTTTGTGAAATAGTCATGTAGAATTTATATTAAAAGTAACTAGTATCATCATCTTCCTTGTCACTCATCTAAGTCCTCCCTTAAATTCTAGATTTTATTTCCATAGTCTTGTTCAACTCTGGAGTAACTTGTCTACAAATTGGTTTTCTTTGTATTATAGTTTCTTGCATTAATATTGACCTTCTGACTAAATTAATATGAGCATTAAATATTCCTTCCACTGCATCCTGGTTCTAAAGTATATCCTTTGGAATGGTCCTGGGTTCTGCAGCTGGACCAATTTAATGTTTAAAAATAGGACAAATAACCGATAAAATCTTGGCAATGTCTTTTTTTTGAGATGATTTTCTTCAGAATTAGCTCTAAGAATCCTGTGTTATATATGTTTGTGTTAGAAAATAGCTTATGTTCACCAAAAAAGAATATATGACAGATTAAGGTCATGGATATTTTTGTTTGTTTGTTTTTGCTGAATTATAAGGAAATACACAGATAAATATAATGTAATTTTATGTTTATTGAAAAGACAGTCTTGTATCAAAATGGTAAAATATATACATATATTGGTGCATGGACGGACAGAATTATGGAATTCTATCCAGTATCCCAATACGCTTGGAATGTCAAGAATATATATAAAGAATATATATATATATAATATATATATATATATATATTTATATATATATTATATATTATATATTATATATATTATAATAATATTATATATATGTAATATATATTATCATATAATATAATATTATTTATATTATATATATATATATAAAAAAAGAATATATTCTTTACATAGGCATTAAGCCATGGTGCTTAGAATGTGTATAAAATAGTTTATAACATAGTTTAACTCATCCAGAACATTGCAACCTCCTCCTTGCCTTTCAACATAACATATCTTCCTCCTACATTCTTCACATGTTTCTGCTAAAATAATCTTACCGCTCTATTTCAGCATGTCATTTTCCATTTGTCTCCCAATGGGAGGTTTGTCTTTAACTTCTGATTTCTTCTTTGTTGATTTTGAATGGTCTTTCAAATTCCTATTTGTCTATATACCTTTATTTGCAACCTTTTCTTCCTATTACACTTTTTTATTTTCCTTTCCTTTTTCAATGCTCTTAGCCATCTTTTCTTGAAAATTTTCCTGCATGTTAAATTTCTTTCCTATTCTATTTTTCTTTGAAAAGTAGGATTCCTCCCATTAATTTACTGCAAGATCTCTCCCTGTGTGATCTGCTTGAATGTATCTTGCAGGTTCTACAGATCAGTGACTAAGATATATTTTCTTATAGCTTCATTCTCACATTTGAAACATCTACAGAATTTTGTTGTAGCAAAACTTGAATAAATTTTCATGTATACCTTTATTTTCAAATGTAAGATTGTAATGTAAGTCTAATTTTTTAATATATCCAAAACACCAGGAAAATAATCTCCCCTTAAAATTATTCGAACAGTGACTTTTTGTCTATAATGAGAAAACACTTCTACATTTGTGTTATCCATATTCCTTGTGTTACTATAATCTGATTATTAATTGTAAGCCAATATGAAATGGTGATAAAGATACGAAACAGTTGTAAGCTTCATCCCAGGGATAACATTTTTTAGTATCTCTCTAAGAATTTCAGCTTTACAAGAAAAAAACGTATTTTCATTTTCAACTAATCACAATTTAATGACAAAAAAAAAAGCACAGTAAATTAATGTTTACTTATGAAATGCAAGAATTGAAGCAAGCAGAATAATCAGAATCCAAGATGACTGACTAGAAATATTGTTATTCACTTATTAACTTCTGCATATCACCCTTAACAGGCTCCATCAAGCCAAAAGTTTCTACATCCAACCATTTTACTTAACGCACCTAATAGAAAGAAAGGGATACAGTTGGTATAGTTTTAAAATTTTCATTCTTCTTGTCCTGTTTCTGTTCTTGAGTCCCTCTGCTGGATGGCCACAGTAAACCCTACTTCTAGTGCCACCTGCTGCAGCTTTGATGGCAATACAGATTTTTTCTTTACAGCACCAAGTCGTGTTGTAAATGTGCCTTTTTAATGCAAATTGAAGTGTTTCAATATCATTTGAAATCTGCTTCTCAGCATTGCTAGCAACCCTGTAGAAAAGCACTGTTGTAATTGTCTGCAGACACTGCATTCAACAGAAATACACAAAGGAAAACATAAAACCAAATGAACAGTCACATTATATAAGGTACATTGATAATGAGGCTGTATTTTAGCCATTTTTAAGGAAATATATATATATATATATCCACCTTGTACTACTGTATTAGTATTTTTTAATGATAGATTTCTTTAATAGGGATGGCATCAAAAGAAAAAAAAAATCTTGTAAAAAATGAGGACAGCATAATTGATAGTCTTAATTTTTTTTTTTTTTTTTTTTCCTCCAGAAGGGGCAGAACAGTGTAGTTTGTCTGCTGATTGTAAATCTGCAAGTTCCTGTATTTGTTAAAAAGAAAAAAAAAAAAAAAATCTGCTTGTGAACACATTTTTACCAGTTATGACACTTCACTAAGAATTTAAAACCTCCAAAAGTGATACCACCTATTTTATTATGTTGGCCCACAACATCAGAGATGGATTTTGCTGGTATGACAGTAGAGGTCTCATCTATATTCCATCCCATTTTGTTGCTGTGTGACAGATGGCAGCAGAGAGGCAGTCTGACAAAATAGCATCTGATATGGAAGAGCATACTACACAAAGATTGAATTCCTCCATGAAAAAAAAAAATTAAAAAAATGTAACCACTGATATTCACTGATGCTTGCTGAACATTTATTGAGATCAAAGGGTGGAACTGGGCACAGCGATGCTGCACCACAGTGGGTGGTGCATTTCAGCAGTGGTAACAGTGACACTGTATCACCTTCTCTGGTGCAGCTTTTTATGAATGCAACATTCAGGCCCTTGTTCATCACTGATTAAAAGAAACCTTTAATGGTGGTGACTATACTGAAAACCAGCTTTTTTTGCTGACGACGTGTTCTCTCAAATAGTGTTTTTGTGCTCTTTGCATCTGTTGTTGTTTCCATCAAAATAAATAGGAAACATTGCTTTCATACCAATTTATATACAACCGAAATCAGAACAGACTAGAGGTGGCCTAGTTAAACTGCAGGAGAAAAACAGCACATGGAAATATTCTATCTGGATTGTCTGAGCTTTTGTGGTAACAAAAACTATGAAATACGGAACAAAGTATATGACTATGCAGACTGTTTATCTGCTGCTGTTTGGTGTAAAATAATTCATATTTCTCTCCTGGAGGGATGAAGTGATTTACTAGAGGCATCTTTTCTCTTTTCCTTCTTTTTCTTCTCTTTTCCTTCTTTTTCTTCTCTTTTCCTTCTTTTTCTTCTCTTTTCCTTCTTTTTAAGTTTTGATGCAAATACATGTCCATAGCCCTCGTGATTCTTCTCATTTCTTGTTCAGGAGTTTTGATAAATAAGCATTTTGGCTATTGTGGGGCCAAACTTAGGAAGTCACAGTTTCAATACAGAGAATGAATTTATTCATCTGCTAATAAATATGATAACAAGTCTCGCATACATATGTAAAAAAGAATGTAAAAAGTAATTTGTACCCATAAAATAAATGGGGAGAAGTAGTTAATAAAAATATCAAGACAGCAGTCTTGCACAAGCCTTGATACTAAACCACTGTAGTGGCTAAACAAGTAAAATATGTGTATCATCTAAGTCAGGTGATGACAGCAACAACAGCTCTAGATTAGAAGAGTTCTTAGTTTGAAAGTGTGCAAGAATGGATGTGTCCAGTCTCAACTGTTCAACTGTGTGCTAAATATAAGTTTCTAGTGTGACTTAGCTACAACAAACAAACAAAAAAAACACCAGTCATGAGATGTACCAGAAATCAATATGTAGTACAAATATAGCGTGATATTATAGTTGGAAGCAGAGCTTCTGAGGAGCCTGGAATCAGGTGACATCAAAGGGCCTGACGAGAGCAAAGAAATTCAAGAATCTTTCTCCCTGCTTTTGTACTGTCAGCTGTGTCGGGGTTTAAAAATATGGATTTGAAAATCTTAAGGTAAGCAATTCTGAATTGTGACTCCCAAATATTAGAAATTTAGGAGTGGGGATTGTCATGGTTTTATGGTTTTTTTTGTTTTCAGTATTCCACATCAAAACATCATGTACTGGAAATAAAGTGTTAATGATCCACTTCCAAGTACTTATCCCTATACATTACGGAAGTCATGGGATCTGACCCTTCCAGGTGGGGCAGTCTCTTACTACCTGGCAGTGGGTGCTCTCCCACGAAAGGATCGGCAAGGTTTGAAAAGTCCAAACTGAGTCAGAGTCCTTGAGAGAGAGGATAGAATAAACTAAATAATCAGAGTTAAAGTTAATCTAACATAATATAACACAATAGAACGTAAGGTTATAGTATCAATCATTTATAAGTTTTAATAGATTGTTGCCGTTTTTTTCCTCCCTTCCTTCCTTCCCATTTTGTTGGGCAAGGGGGGGTCAGGGGTCAGGGGCCTACTGCCCCCTGTCACGGGCATAAATTGATCTAGTTAACTCAGTGACAGGGGACGGAAAAATCCAGTAATGGAGTAACTTCTGTTTGTTGTTCCAATAAACATAATTAAATCCAGTAGAAGACTCTGAATTTAGACTCCCTTTTTGTGTGTAGATATGGTCACCCAGACCACGGAATCAAACCACAAAGACTTTATTAGGAGCAGCATATTGAGATCATTTTCTGATTTTATTTCTCCACACAACCTAACCTGGGCCGCTGCCCATTCAATGTTCTCACTGGTGTACATATTATTCAAAACTATCTTTCTTTATACATTAGATAGGGAGCTTAGCTGCCCAGCTGAAATGCATAGATTTCAGGCATCTGAAAGCTAGATGAGCTGCTTGTCTTGCTCATGCCAAGGATATGCCCACTCATCCTGATGCTACATCCTGATACTATAGAGCATCTTGCCTGAAGTTCTTTTGTCAGTATGAGAGATGTAGATCTGTTTTATTTAAAGAAATGCTGCACTTTAAAAACAAAAAACAAAAAAACAACTTTTTTTGTATAAAGAAGCCTAGATTTCATTGTCAAGAAGGAACAGTCAAGTAGCTGTAATTTTATAGTAACTACAATTTTTGTTGCTCTGTTCAGAGAGAAATCCTCCTTGAAGTAGAAATCTTAGCAAGATAAGCATGAATAGTTTTTTAGTTTTTGTTTTTATGTAATGTTTATTTAGGTTATAAGGAAAAAATATACTTTATATGTAATAATTTCATGTACAAATTATGTCAATTTAGTAGAAAGCAGACAAGAGTTCAGCTGCTATAAGTACAAGATTTAACTTGTGGAAGCTCTATTTCCTCAATGTTAGGAGAAAAAGCAACAGGATACAGTTTATCTACCTTAATTTGGATGAAATTTTTCTTTTGCCAACAAAATTTCTGAGTGCATTAGGATACAAATCTGATGTTTTGCTGAAGCAATGCATATCACATAAAAAGAAAAAAAAAAAGTAAACAGTCTTGTGCTAGTTGAACAAGATCACAGATATGAGCTTTTTCAAAAATGTGAGTATTTCTAAATTGAATGGGCAGGTTTTACTTACATTGTCAGCACTTAGAGTAAGCTGCAAATAACCAATGTCTCATTGATCTGGAATATTTTTTACAGATCAGGGTTAGAGTTTACATAGTGTAAGTTAACTATTGTTGATGTTGTTCAGCGTGTTAAGATACACACACATTTCTCTAAAGGGTAGTCAATTTTTTTTTGTTCCTTTCCCCCTCCCCACCTTCCTTAAGATATTTGTAGGCATTAAAAAAGAAAGAATTTCATTGTTCTTCTTGTTCTTAATACCTGTATTCACCTGTCATACGTCTGTGGAGATCATTTGCAAAGTGTAGGCTTTTGAAAGTAGGCAGTTTGCCTTTATTACACTGTGAAACAGAAGCACTAAGAGGAATACATTTGGGATGCAATGGCAGCAACATTAACAAACCTATGAGTATTTCTCCCCATTCACATTTGGGATACAGTCAAACCATGGCAAAGACTGTTTCATTCTGAACATACAATGAACATTTGTTTTGTGCGATTCTCTTTTATATAAAACAAAAAAGAAAAAAATTATATGTGTGCTTCTTATTTCAGACATGACTGAACAAGTTCACTCATTTTTTTAGACTGTATTTTTTACAGAGTACTGCATTGAGAAACCAGACAGATTCTTGTTTGAGAATGAGAAATTCATGGGAATTAGGTATATCTATGTTTGATCACCAGGGAAATCTCATGAGACACAGCATCCCAAAGTCCTAGGATGACAAATGAGACACTAATGAATCAGAGATGCTTGGTATTTTTTTCCAGCTATTACACTTTTTTTCTTTTACTGCCACCAGAACTTTTTTCAACAAGATTAGCAAAGCAATAGAAAAAGAAGAAACCCGTTTGTTTAATACAGAGGTTTACATATCAGTGTCATGTTCTCTGCTGTTCATTACTTACTTTTACATATTCTCTTTTTTTTTTCCCTCATTCTTAGAAGAATACTAACTTCTGATTCCAAGCAGCTCTATTCTTCAAACCAAGAAATAGAAAGAACCCAGGAAGACAACAGTAGAAAAGCCAGTAAGCCTTCCAGAATGCTCAAGGGAGGGATGTCTCAAAGAAGTACTGGTAAGGCTAGGCATCTGTATCTTTGCACTAAAAATGAAGACTCCTCTCAGATCCTCACATCTGATGCAATTACAGGGGAGGTTATATTGTTTAGGTCTTCCATATTGTCATTTATCCCTCCTGAAATAGTAGATTGTTTCTGAGATTTCCACAAATCAGAGTTAAATATTGATCTTTCTTGGTGCTTTTCCTGTATGAGAGAATGGCTTGTCTGCAATATAGCCTTGACTGAGGTGTGTGTGCCCCTGCTGACATAACCAATACTGCTAGTGCAGTAATAACAAAACAGGTTCAGAAAACATGTAGATTTTATGGAGTTTTGTAGATGTGTAAATAAATGACAGACAAGCAGCTGTAGACTTCATTTGTGTGATGGTGGAAAGGATTGTGATCAAGCAAAACAGCTAGGCAAAGTTTCAATCTTATCTGCAATTTCAAAAGCACACAAAAGAGAAGACATTGTACAGGGTTTTCTGAGATAAGAATTGGAAAAAAGGATAATGTTTAGTCACTTCTACCTTTAGATCCCCAGAGATATTTCCAGAGTACCTGTTGCTTCCTTCTGCAGAAAGTATCTACCTTTAATTAAAGGAAACTGAAACAAGGCCTGTACAATCTCTACTTGCCAGTACTGCCTTTGTACTGAAAGCCCACACAACAGTGTAAAAGTCATCTATACTGATGGTGAGCATATTTTTTTCTCCTGGAAATTTCTCTGCTTTCTGTAACCTCTTTGCAGACTTCAAAATGGATAACTATTGTAATAAATAGAGTAAGAAAGGATTATATAGATAGACAGATGTAATAAAATCCTGAATAAGATCAATGCTTACACAGGGAAGAGTAAAATCACAGTCAGTGCTGTATACTGATGGATCTGCTTATTTATTTGTAAGTTGTACATGTTCACACATTAACTTCACATATGTCACGTACAATATGTTTTATAGTTGTTCTCTTGTTTCGATTTTTGGACTTCAGTAGTAGGAAAGAAAGTGAGTATTCAAATGACTTTGCTCTGTTTTGAAATGCAACTTCATTGGAAACATTCTAAATGTAAAGATAACAAGATTTTTATTGCTTATATAGCCTATATACGTAATAGAAATGGTTAACTAGAATTTTATAGTGATAAAAATTAATGAACTCTTGCTGAGATGTGACTGTACTTTAGTAATGCTTACTCTTCAATTTCATTGAAAAGAACTGCTCAAGAACTAATGGAAGCTTTGCACGGATTTGGTTTCAAAATTCTTCACTGTGAGATACTTCAAGGTTGTAGTTATTTTCACCTCATAATTTTTTTTATTGTTAGAATTTAAAAATATTTATTTAGAACAAAAACAATGGGAAATAGTCTCTCTTTTATATGAAACTGTTCTTTCAATGTTCCTATCTAAGCCAGACAACTATCATTTGAATTTTTATTATACAAGAAAATTGAGCCATTGAAAACAGTTACAAAAAACCATAACCTTTACAATCCAGAATAGCATCTTTAGAACAGCTGTCTGTGATTATATTTTTGTAACCACAAGTGTTATTTAAATAATTAATAATTATGGATATTAAGAACTTGATAAGTTTTTGGTACACTATTTTAAAATTGCTAACTCACCTGGGATATCAGTTAAAAATCTGATTTCCAAGCTTTTGTAAATTACTTACCTTGAAAGTTTCAGTCATCTGTAATAAGAGAGGAAGAATAACCCAGTGCTTTTGGCACTAGGTAACCCATGTTATTGAGTACATTTTGCTGGCATAGCTTTTCTAAGTAAGTCTGAGCCATTTAGGGTGAGATCAAAAAGAAGCTAAGAAAGACTTACGAGCTAGGTGCTGCATCCAAAATTACGGAGCTGTAAAATTCAACCACCAGCTTTCAACTGTCTCTGTCTTCCAGTACTGAGGAGCAAAATGAATTTCTCATACCTGATTGAGCTCCAGAATAAAAGCACTCACTCTGTAGCATCTTTTACAGGATAGTTATAGAAAGTGTCCAATGTGTGTGTAGTGGACATAATGTTCCACTAAATTTATTAGTGGCATGAAAACTTGCTTTCTAAGCTGCAGTTGATGTGAAATTCTATTTTTTTTTCCTATCTGTGATAGCCCAAAGATTGAAGCACTTGCAGCACTGAAGAAGTGAAAAGCAGTAACATTCAGAAAAAAATTCCCAGGGCCAGGTATTTCCAGTTAGGTATTGAGAACTACCATTATGAAACCTAGATTTTAGACAAAGAGAAAACCACAGCACTCCAGGTCTCCTGCCTGACCTAATTTCCTCTTCTTTTTTAAAAACTCCAAATATACTTACATTTAGTAAGTAATGCAGTTTTTAGTCAAAATGTTTCTTGTATCTCTGTGTTTATATTATAAATTATATTCAAAACGTACAAGTAAATATAATTATATAATTATATATAATTATATATATATTTAAGATGTTCCCTTTGAACAGGGATTCCATTCCCTCATTTACAACATCTTTATATTGATTTCTTAAAAGAACCAGTTTAAGAGGACAATATTTGCCCTTTATGTATTGATTTCAAATAACTTAAATGCAGTGCCTTTGAGCCACCTAGGACAGGTGAGCTTTCAGGCCTGATAGTTCAGAATTGAAGTTGCATCCTATTCCTAAGTAGAGGCTTGTTGACAACACAAATTAAGCACATATTTTGCAGATGATATTCTACTGAAGAAATAGCTTTCTTGGGAAGGAAAGGTTCATGAGTAAATGAAATTGAAAAACAGTCTGAGTACAGCATTGTTGAGTTTACTGAAAAATGGGACTGGCCTTACTTAATAATTTTTCCTGATAGATGGTCTATCTGTATTATTTTACTGGTACAATTATGTGATTCTGTATTTTCTACATGCACAGTCTTTACAGTACACAAATTTTTTCATTGTTTTGAAACGATACGCAATGAAGTACAAGGTATGTTATTGAAAAACTAGTTAGAAAATAATTAATTGAGGGTAAGATATCAGAAATGAAATATAAACCAAACAGACACTTGTAATTGATCTGAAATGAAACTAAAGCATTCTTTTCTAGAAATATCAACTGCAAGAATCTGAGAAGAATCATCATATAAATGTGCATGAAACAACAATGTTTGGGGAAAAATTACAGCAATATTTCCCCAATTTTTTTAAATTTTAAATCAAAAAGCTAGCTCATCTCATTTGAGTATTATACTATTTGGAAACACAGATTTAGGATTATCTCTTCTGAAAACTAAATCCCTTGATCTTCAGTCTTTATCCATGCCAGACAAGAATGGTTCACTTAATTTATCTGCTTCTCTAGAATATTTAAGAGACTTGAATTCTCTAGAACATTTTTGCATGCTGATTTATGAAATCAGTCTTCATAATCAGACAGTCAACAAATGTCGTGCAATATATTGGAGAGCTATCAGCATCTGCTGTGAGACCTTGTTCGCTAATGCAGTTTTGACATAGTTATAAACTGAAGGAAAATGGAACTATGCTAAATGCCAGAAGGTTAAATGCCAAGATAAAAATAAGTATAAAGAGCTTCAGAACAATTGAAAGTCAAACTAGGTAGTGTAGAAGTGTAGGCTTGGCACAAAAGATTAAAGACTTGGTTTCCAGTAAGAAACCATTAACCCTGGAAACAGGTTTTCCATGAGCCACTCTTCTTCTATCAGAAGTCTCTGAACTTCATTGTCAGAAACTTTTTTTTAAGCAGTACTTTTCACAGAATATATAAATCTTCTAGTGCCAATTAAGGCTGCACTAGATTCATGAAGCACATTCTGCAGTAGATCTGAGGGAATCAGCCTGCTTTGTGATTTCAGCAATTAATTCAGCATTTATATTTTTCTGTTAGCAGAGTTATCTTAACTGGCTTTATGAAAAGGCCTCTGTGAATATAACCATGTAAGATTTCTGAATCTACAAATAATCCAAGGAAGTATTTCATACAAGGTCTTCAGTTTGATCTCTAATATTATTAGAGTACTTATTCTAGTACCATGAAAAACAAACATCATAATCAACAACAAAATATTTAATAGAGCACTGCAGTGCATAAACACGATTACATCCTACAGAGAATGATGTTCCTATGTCAGAAAACTTTAAATAATAAAATACACTCTCCTTTCTAAAAAAATAAGAATTAAATGATGATTGTAATGCTATAATGGGATAATAACAGCAGGGTGGCAAAGTCTTTGGCTACAGCAAATGAGAATGAGCCCACGTGCAACAGCCACCAACACAGAAATGAAGAAAAAGAGCTGCTTCAGAAGGCCTCAGGTAGGCAGGCCAAGTATCTTTCCCAGAGAAACTCACAGGGTGTAGCATAGATGTTTTGAAGGTACAAGAAGGGGTAGTCTGCCCTCCACAGCAAGACACAGGCCATGTTCCTATCCTGGATCAACACTTCAGCTTGTACTGGGGGCATGTCCCACACATCCATACCATATCCTTTGGCTCAATATATGAGGCTCTATAAGTATATCGAGTAAGAAAGGCGGGGTCCTGATCTGCCACAGGGACATGATTAAGGTCCCCTTCTCAATGAAAATCTGAATGTTGATTACAGTGCCTGCAGGCCATTATACTTTTTACCGGGGAGACTACAGATCAAGACTACCCAGCCTTGAATAATTTCCCCAAGGTGCAAGTAGGCCACACCACTTCGGTCCTACTAGCACCTTCCAAGGCCATTCTATTTTATGGGTACCAGGTTCTAGGTTTTCAGGAGCAGGGAGCAGAAGATTGTTTTCATTGCCAGTTTCGGGTCTTACCCTATTATTGGTGCCCGTAATTTGAATCCTAAGCAGAGAGGCTCATTTTGTCTGTAGCATTTTCAGGGCACTGGGTCTGCCATCTCTAGGTCTTCCATTCAGATCCCACAGGGTTTCGTAGAGTTTCTTTGTCCACCCCTGCAGAGACTGAGAGTCTGTCTTAACAATATTGTTATAGCGTTCAATAATGCCTGCACCCATTGAATTATATAGCAGGTGGAATCGCCATTCGATGTTGCTTTCTTTTGCCCGATATTGTATCATCATACCAGTAAAATGAGTCCCTTGGTTGCTCTCGATTACTTAAGGTGTCCTCTTGGCAGCCATCAATTTAGTAAGTCCCTTGATGGTATATGCCTGGGTTGCTCTCGACACTGAATAGGCCTACCACTTGAGGTGTTGACATAGATCAGGGCATATCTTGCCCCCTCAGACAAAGTGAAGGGGCCCAGTGTAATCAACCTGTCATTGCTGCAGAGGTCTGTGTCCTCTAGCAAGATTGGCTGTTGTTCTGGGCAATGGTTTTGGTCTTGGAGCAAGCATAGCAGTCTCACATGCCTGGGCAATATCAGATAATTGTATGGGCAGCCCCCGTGCTTTAGCAGTTGCCCGCATTGTCTTTTGTCCTGCATGCCACAGCCTCTGATGTAACCAGCGGGTGATGTTATTGGATGGTGAATATTCAGTCCATCGTACTTGGGCCAGTGTGTTGGCTTCATCGTTCCCCAGTGACTGTAGAGGTTTGTGGCCAGAAACATGGTAGACATGTTCGGTTCTGTGTCTAACTGCATTTCATATGTTTAACCACACATCGCTACCCCAGATTGGTTGGATGTGGATAGTTCATTCCTGGGTGGCCCATGGCAATCCAAGGAGTGAGCCCCCAGTATGCAGCCCAGCTTTCCATGCAGGTATTCAGTATACTGTCACTGGGTTTCTTAGTTATAACCATCCACACGGCTTGCAGTTGCATTGGCTGTGACAATCCCCCCCTTCAAACCAGACGGTTTCAGTGGAGGGATGGTCTGCTACAGCTCTCCACTTGCTGAGGTTACCCTTGCTGAACTCATCCATATACCAGGCATCTTCAAGGACGGGATATTTCCCTTCTTGAATAGGACTCTTCTCCAGTGAAGCAACCATTGTCTCTTCTGGCACATCACTGTGATATGTCATTGGGCCTAAGATCTTCTGGAGTTCTTTCAATGTTGATGAAGGCAGATTATTCCTCTGGCTGAGATGGGCGACCCATCATGCCACTGTCTGTGCTTGGGCCAGATCTTTCACCCATCCCTGAATCGGTAGGGTGGTCTTCACTATGACTTCAGCTGCTTGGGTCATTGGCTCTACCACCTGTAATGAGAAGTAGGCAGCCAATTACTGTTTTTCAGTCATACTGAAATACACCATTCTTCTGCTCCATGCCAAACCTAAGACCAGAACCCAACAGAGTTCAAATGAAATTCTGGTACTGCCATAGGTACCATTTGAACCCATCCTGAGTTAGGTGGACATTTAGTTCAGTTTGAAGGGTGGGATTGAATAAACCCAGTGCCTGGGCCTGTTTAACAGCTAGTTTTGCTTGCTGGAACACCTCTTGTTCTGTTCTCCCCCAGTCTCATTTTTGGCCTTTATTCATGAGTCTATACACAGGCCTTGTCATGGCTTTATAATTTTGTTATCAGTATTCCATGTCAAAACATCATGTAAAGCATGGGAAATTAAAGAGTTAATACTCCAGTTCTATGGACTGACGACTTTCAGAATACCTGTTTCTCAGAAGAGAAGAAGAACTGCAGGGAACTTCACATTCAGAGAGGAAGATAAGCCATAGGAGGAAGTCATGGGATCTCACTCTCCAGTTCTCTCTCGCTCGCTGCCTGGCAGTGTGTGGGTGTGCTCCCCAGCCATGTGTCTTCAGTCCAAAGTAGGCCTTCCAGTTTCAGATGCTCTCTCTCTCTCTCATTTTATTTGACTTATTAGTCTCAATTCCAATTATACTGTGTTATTTTGTATTCCAATATCCTATTTAGTAAAATTAAGTTTCCTCCTTAGATCATTGCTGCTGTTCTGTTTTTGGGAGCATTTCCCATCTCCCTGCCCTTCTCTTTTCCCTTCCCATTTTGGGGCCAGGGGCCTACAGGCCTGCTGCCCCCTATCATGGGCACAGATTGATCTAGATAACTCCATGACAGGTCTCTGCAGCTGCACTAGGTGGGGTATGAAGGAATACCACTATGCCAATATACCCCAAAATTCTTGCAGCTGCCTTGGCATGTGTATGGAAACTGCTGAATCATGGCCTGAACCTCTGATTGATCACCTGAGGTGAGCAATGAGTCAGCTACAGGAGCACAAGTGAAGGCAATTCACCTGTGCTGCTGGAAAGGGTGCAGCCTGGCTCCACCTCTCCTAGGCTCATTTAAGAGCTGACTACCAATGGAGAAGGATTTCTTCTGGAGATCCTCTCTGCTGGAGTTTCATAGTGAGCCCAGGGTACGGGTAAGCATCCTATCTATTCTGCTTTGGTATAATAACCGCGTAGCCAAGCTCTCTGGTATATCTCATAACTATAACATCTGTACATTCATTGATTGTACAGAATGGTATGGACTAGGAACAGCTGAACCTTGTTTATTACTGCATTTGGCACTACTTTGGTCTTTTCTGACCAAACTACACACAGGAATTTCACCAACAAGCCTGGTCCTTGCACTTATTGTGGGTTTATAGCCCACCCTTTTTCTTGTAAATGAGTAGTCAATGAGTTTACTGCCTTTTCTAATGCCTCCAGTGAGTCAGACATCAACATGAGGTCATCAATATAGTGGTACAGTTGGATCTTATTAAGATTATTCCACTCTGCTAGGTCACACACCACGATGTTATGACAACAACTTAGTGTTAACTGAACTCTTTACAAAGCTGGATAGTGGCAGGACAAGGAGAAATGGTTTTAAGCTGAAAGAAGGGAATATTTAGGTTAGATATCAGGGGGAAGTTCTTTACTATGAGAGTAATGAGTTGCTGGAACAGGCTGCCTGGAGAGGTTGTAGATGCCCCCATCCCTGGAGATATTCAATGCCAGGTTGAATGCCAGGGCCCTGGGCAGCCTGGTCTAGTATTAAATGTGAAGGTTTATGGCCCTGCCTGTGACAGGGGTGTTGGAACTTCATGATCCTTGAGTTCCCTTTCAATCCAAGCAGTTCTGTGATTCTTTAATAGAGAATGCACGTGGTGAATACACGTACCCTTGCAGCAGGACCTGAAAGATACACTGCCTGCCTCCCCACATAAATGCAAACTGGTTTTGCAATTCTTCACCAACGAAAGTCAAGAAGAATGCATTTGCCAAGTCTAGGACACAATGGTAGGTTTACATCTCCCTGTTCAACATGTCCATCAGGGAGGCAGTATTTGGTATGGCTGTGTGAATGGGCAACATGACTTTATTTAATTCCCTGTAATCCATTATCATTCTCCGTATGCCATCTGACTTCCATACTGGCCTTATGGGGGAATTATATGGGCTGTGTGCAGGTCTTATGATCCCTACTTTTTCTAGCTCATGCACTGTTCTATCGATTTCCTCTTGCCCCCCCAGAAGTCTATGCTGTTTAGTGTTAGTGATCCTGCTTAAGTGGGCAAGTGAATAGACTCATGTTTTGAATGGCCTCTTAATATTACCTGCACTGCCCAGAAACTAGTGTTTCTCCCTCTGAACTCTCCTACAGTTGTTTGGAGAGTCAGACGCCGTAGCATATCTGTGCCCTGCATATACTCCAGGACTGGGGCAATAAACACCTTAAACTCCCAAGGTGGGAGATGCCCAACCCCCAACCTCAGCCATGTCTGGGTTACAGGGATGGTCTGTCCTCTAAATCCACCAGTCATCACTTTATCCCCCTGGAATTTGGTCAGATCACCATAGCTAATCAATATTTCTGTATCTGTGTCAACTAATGCCAGAACCTGTTGTATATTTTTTCAAGACAAAAAAAACCATTAATTTGATACAGGGCATCTGGTCCCCCTAGGCACAGGGGGGCTGGAATTCCCCGTCATGCAAGTAACTGTGCAATTGATAATTTTTTTTTTCCTAAGGTGGCTTGGGCATAGCGGCCTGGGTCTCTAGAGAGGCTTTTTCCTTTTACTGGGAGCTACGAAATCTTCCAGATTCCATGTTGTTGTTGGTACTTTGTCAATAGTTCTCACCCCAGGATTTTTGGAGAGATGTGAAATTTTTGATTGTCCTTCAACTGCCTCCATAGCTGGAGGGGGACATGATTGGGCTGGCAATCAAATTTTACAAATTGAATCCCAGCCTGCATTAAGTCATTAAACATTTGTTTTCACGATATCCATATGGGTCCCAATTGAGGAGACCATGAGGAGGGACTCCTGGTTTCAAATACGGGGAGGACCTCTGCCCCTTCCAATGTTTGGATATTACCCCGGTCCAAAGGTACTCTGTCTCCCCTAAATCAGCCACCAGTTGGGCAGTCTGTTGGATAACGGCCTCCAAGGACACTGAGAGGTTCAGTGGACGCCACAGTGTAATATGAGGTTCCTCATCCCTGCTGAAAACTTAACCAAGCCTAGACCCTCAAAGGCATCATCATATATTGCCTCTTTCATTCTTAGTTTTCTAATATAATTTGAGGTCCATAGACCCAAATTTATCAGAACATCACTTTTGTTTGGTTATTTGATTCTACACACTGTCATTATCCACCATATAAGAGAATGGTTTTCATCATTATGTATCAGTGACATTCAGCCTTTGTATGAGAGTTGGATGGTGGTAACAGATACCAGTTTAGAAGTCTCAGGCCCATTAATTATCACAGTTTTGGTCCCCATGTCCCCTCATCACAACAGCCAAGCTGGTATGCTCTTTCATGATCTTCGCTTAAATCATTGCAACAGATCCATGAGCTCAGCAGCTGTGCATGGGTATGCTGTCACGCTGCTACATGTAACGTGGTATATGGAGAGAACCACTCTTCAGGTGCCAACCCTATGGCCTGTCTTGGATTTTGTTTGTCTTCTGAGTTATTGTTGGCCTTATTTCTAGAGGATCTGAGGCTCCCAGATCCTCTAGTTGGCTTTTATTCTACTTGGCCTTTTTGTTTTTAGGTTCAACAAGGATCCAACTGATCTAAGTTCTTTCCCTCTTCTACTAATATGGCTCTTAATTTCAAAGGGTAAATTCCATTGAAAGATGGGGCAGTTTTCCCTGGCAGAAATGTAACTTCATTTTCCAGTTGTCTAACATGATCTTTCAAAATCTTGTTTTCATCTTTTAAGTCCCCTTTCAAGGAATGATATGCATAAATAGTGAGAGGCAGCAGCCATGCCACAGCAGATACTACTATTCCTTCTACCGTTGTCAAAAAGTTTTGTCTTAAGTTATTCAGGAAATCAGTCATTTTTACAAGGATTTAATAATGGGACTACTGACCATTATAGGTCCCCATTCTTCAATGATCCAAGCAGCACGTAGCCACAGAGAACCTAGGAATCCCAGGGTTTTCCCCAGGAGTTCTTCTTTCAGTGTATTCAGGGTCCCAGAGACCATCCAAAGTATTTTTTTACTTTAAGGTAATCCACAGAAAATAAGTATCTATCTGACTCACCAAGCATAATGCCATAATGTGATGATATTAGTAGGGTGGCAAAGTCTTTGGCTACAGCAAATGAGAATGAGCCCAAATGCAACACCCACCAAGACAGAAATGAAGAAAAGGAGCTGCTTATCTTCAGAAGGCCTCAGGTAGGCAGGGATCTCTGGCAAGAGATGCCCTCACCTCCACTGCCAACCCTTAAATGAGGTCTGGGAAGAGGTGAATCCTGGTTCCACCCTTTCCAGTCCGTCAGGTGTACTGCTTACACCTGAACTCTCCTGGGTTGGCCCTGCCTTCCCACCAGGTCAATCACTATTTCAGGCCATGACTTGGCATTTACACTAAAATGATCTATATTACATTTCTTTAGTCTAAAAAATAAATAAAATATAATGATAATATTATATAAGAAAAGCATTTGCTTTCATAAGAGTGACCTTCCTCCATGACTTCTTTAATATCTTATTTCTGAGCTGACTGAATCTATAATAGCTTCATTACAGGTTTTCAGTATTAACTGAGTGACAACAGACAAGTACAACAGGGTTCTAAAGAGACACAACTTACTGAATAAAAGAGCAACCATCATTCTTAGTTTTCTTATGTAGTGTTTCCAGAAATAAGTGTTTGCATAGTTTCCTACATTTTCTGAAACATTCTCTCATCGCTAATTCAAATGTTTGTTATTCTGTAGAAATACATTCTCAGAAAGTAACATGCTCAAAATATTTAAGCATTTATCTGATGTTACAATAATTCATAGTTATAAATGTAAAAATTTCAGGCCTTCACATTGGAAACTGCAGAACTAAGATTTGTGTACAAAGCTAATTTGATAGTCACCAGCCTATTTGGTACAGTATTTGTAAGTTCTGTCCTACATTAGACAAAGACTCTTCTAGTTTCTGAGTATGAACTGTTAGGATTCAGGGTACAGGTACTATAAGTGTTTATATATAAGATACATATACACTCATACAGGTTGCTCCAAGTGTAATGCCTCCTACTAATTTTCATGCAAAGAAGAACACAAAAATGCAATAATGTTATATGATACTGCAAATCCTCAATTACGTAACATTAGAATCACCATTAAATATGCATTCAGCAATGGACAAGAGCTGGCATAACACTTGTTACAGTTGGAAAAAGTGAAGATACAGCTGGAAAAAATATTGTGAAACAGAAAGAAACAAACAGAAAAGGAATACTCACTTGTATTTGAAGATTTAGGCTCACAATGAACTCCACAAAGGAGAAATCTCCAGAAAGAGATCCTTCCCCAGTGAAATTCAGCCCTTAAATGGGATAAAAGAGGGGTGGATCCAGGCTCTACTCTTTCCAGTCACTCGGGTGAATTGCCTTCACGTGTGGTCCCACAGCTGACCCAGTCCTTGCCTCAGGTGATCAGTGTTTCAGGCTGTGACTCAACAGTTCCCATACACTCTACCCCTTCACGGCATGAACCAATGATCAAGTTAGCTAGAGGGTGAGCCTTCTTTAATATACAGATCCAACACAATTCAGTGCTTACACAATTGCCCACTTTGATTCAAGTTGACTGAATTTAGGATGACTGATCATCAGTATATGGCTGATGTCCATGTTCTCTCATGGTCCAGTGCTTGGTGATGCTACTGGAGGCATGCAATTGTGTGGTGCAGGTCCATCCTATGTTCCATCAACATAGAAGGGTTCAGATAGGCGTGATCTCAGAGCAACGCTGGAATGCTTTAATGGCATTTCACTCCTTCCAGTGACCCTAGAGACTCAAAGACTCATGGAGAGTAAAACATGTTTCGGGGTACCAGGAGATGAAGGTCTCCTTCCAGGGCAAGATATAGGCCATATTCCTAACCTGGGTCAACATTTTGGCTTGCACAGGAGCATGTCCTGGCCGCTTGTGCCACACCCTTTGGCCAGATATGCATAACTATATCAGGCACCAAAGTGGGTGTTCTGATCTGCCATAGGGACATGATGAGGGTCTCTTTAGCAGCGAAGACTGGAGTGTTGACCACAATGTCAGTAGTCCATGTGCTGACCACACCACTATGGTCCTATCTGCACCTACCAAGGCCATTTTATTCTATGGGTACCTAGTTCTAAATTCTCAGGGGCAGGGAGCAGAAGACTATTTTCATTACCAATTTGGGGTCTTACCTGATTGTATGGGAACTGCTAAATCACAGCCTGCGCCTCTGATTGATCACCTGAAGTGAGCAATGAGTCAGCCCTGGGAGCACAGGTGAAAGTAATTCTGGCTCCACCTCTCCTAGGCCCATTTAAGAGCTGACTACGAGTGGGGAAGGATCTCTTTCTGGAGATCACTCCTTTGGAGTTTTACAGCAAGCTCAGGATAAGGGTAAGCACTCTATCTATTCTCTTTTTGATATAATAAACTGCTTTGCTGAACTCTTGTTTATTTCATAATTATAACATCTGTATATTCATTGATTATACACTTGGTGAGCCAGGTAGGCCAAATATACTATCATTTACATCATGTCATTTCTATGGAATTACTATAAATGTGTGGGGGGAAGAATGCTACCTCCTTAGATAAAATGATTCCAGGGCAGATCCTAGGATTTGTGGGATCTCCCTACTATGAACATGCAGTTATCATTGAAAAATGGGGTCCCTTAAGTCTTATGGGAAATATCTCCCCATATTGCATGGCAGATTACTATCAGGAACTTAACAAAAATATACTAATCAATGAAGAAAGACAATTGCTGACTCCATGGTGGCATGGCCCTATTAAATGCTTTAAATCATGCAGAAATAAGGAACTTTAGAGGATGAAAACCAGCTTCTGAAAGATGGTATCAAAAAGTTAAAGCAACTTGGCATATTAACAGGGAAGAAGTCAATTCTGCATCCCCCAATAGGTCAAGTTCGTAACATTTCAATAGACAATGACCAGGCTTCGTTGATCAGGAAAACAACAAAAAAAAAAATCTAAATTAGATCTCAAATCTCTGATTTTTTGACAGATCCATTAGAGGTCTGTTCTGTTATAACTCAGAAAACAAAAAAAGTACAGGACAGACCAGCACGAGTGCTACCTGATCGGTGGCCCCAGACTCATTTGCATGTTACAGCCCAACCATATGCGGCAATAGAATTGATGGATTACAGCAATTTCAGCAGAAGTCTAGAGAAAGTGTGCCAGCTTGGTTATTAAGACTGAGATTCTGGGGCAGAAAGTGTTTTGGTGAATGGCCCGGAAATAGCCAAGTTGGCCACCATGACTATACATCTTGCTCTCAGACAGAGGTTATATGCGGGTAATCAATATCTTCATGGAAACCATTCTATAACAGAATGGTTAATGGCAGCCTGCAGTATGATATGGCCGAATAAATCTGATATACCTCTACATACAGGGATGTGGTCCTCCATGGAGGATCTTCAAAATTATACCTGTGAACTAAGCGTAAGGGAAGCAATTTATGAAGACACATTTGATGGCCCTGATGTGGTCAAATTCTCAGCAGGGATGAGAGACTTAATTCTACAGCAAGCTTCCTCTCATTTGTATGGTACTTTGGTCTCTATATTAAATCCCCCGATGGCCTCAGAAGCGGTAATCCTCCAGGCTGCCCGGTTAGTGGTCGACCTAGGAGAAACAGAATGCCTGCAGACCAGGCGCAACATTTGGACATCAGAAGAAGCTGAGGTCCTGCTGGTGACTAAAACCAAGACACTAGCTACTCAAGCTCCTCATATGGGACCCATAAGGGTTTCACAAAAATGAATGTTTAAT
Source organism: Syrmaticus mikado (assembly GCA_003435085.1). NCBI lineage: Eukaryota > Metazoa > Chordata > Aves > Galliformes > Phasianidae > Syrmaticus > Syrmaticus mikado. Next base: position 1,561,476 of record QGNR01000094.1, on the reverse strand, counting down.
GATTTAATTTGGCTGGAGTCCAATTTGTTAAGATTGACCACCAGTCCAACCATACCCTTCTCCAGCTTTGGAGAAAACTTCTGAACTACTCTAAGAAACCAAGGGTAAGGGTTGTAGAGAGAATACCAACTAGTAGAAGATTTCATTGTTCCTAATAGAAAAAAAAAAAAAAAGCCACCTCAGGTGTCTCGGGCCATGATGCCTGAGCCACTGGAAGCAAAAGAATTGGACATAGCAGAATTCATTGCATGACGAGGAATGTTAGTCCGCTTAGGGCCTCCAGACAGGACCTCAGGCCCTATGTAGAATTAACAATTTATTGGTCCTGAAAAAATATTCAGAGAGTTATGTTATTAGTGAACACTGGATCAGAAACACCAATTATCTACGGAGGTCTGACCAAATTTGATGGAGACAGAGTGATGATTGGTGGTTTTGGGGGACAGACTTCCCTTCCCCTTCCCCACCCAAACATGGTTGAAATTGGGGTTTAGGCATCTCCCACCCTGGAAGTATGAGGCATCTAGTGCCCCAGTTCAAGAATACATCCTGGGCATAGATATTCTATAGGGGCTGGCTCTCCAGACAACTGTGGGAGAGTTCAGACTTCGACAGAGATGTATTAATATCCGGGCAGTGCAGGCAATATTAAGAGGCTATGCAAAACATGGGCCTATTTGCCGTGCCAAAACCGTGCTGGTTACTAATGTATAGTATAAAGGCAGTATAGACTCCCAGGTTGGCAAGATGAAATATCGAAAACTGTGCAGGAATTAGAAAAATTGGGCATTATAAGACCTGCACACAGTCCATATAATTCCTCTATATGGCCAGTGCAGAAGTCAGATGACACGTGAAGAAACATAGAATCATAGAATCACAAGGTTGGAAACTACCTATAAGATCATCTAGTCCAACTGTCTTCACACTACCACTGCTACCGCAAGCTACTAAACCATGTCTCCTAGCTCCTCGTCCAGACGCCTCTTGAACACTGCCAGGGACAGCGATTCCACCACCTCCCTCGTCAGGCCATTCCAGTGCCTGACCACTCTCTGAGAGAAAAAGTTCTTCCTTAAGTCTAACCTAAACCTCTTCTGGTACAAATTGCAGCCATTTCCCCAGGTCCTGTTCATTGCCTGGGAGAAGAGGCCAAACCCCCCTTCACCACAACCTCCCTTCAGGAAGTTGTAGAGTGCAATGAGGTCTCCCCTGAGCCTCCTCTTCTCCGGACTAAACAATCCCAGCTCCCTCAGCCGCTCCTCATAAGACTTGTGCTCTAGACCCCTCACCAATTTTGTTGCCCTTCTCCGGACGCACTCCAGGGCCTCAATGTCTTTCCTGTAGTGAGGGGCCCAAAACTGAATGCAGTACTCGAGGTGCGGCCTCACTAGTGCTGAGTACAGGGGGATGATCACCTCCCTGCTCCTGCTGGCCACACTATTTCCAATGCAGGCCAGGATGCCCTTGGCCCTTTTGGCCACCTGGGCACACTGTCGGCTCATGTTCAGCTGACCATCAGCCAACACCCCAGATCCCTTTCCTCTTCACAACCATCCAGCCACTCATCCCCAAGCCTATAGCGCTGCATGGGGTTGTTGTGGCCAAAGTGCAGGACCTGCGTGAACCGGAACAACTTGGAGTAGGGTAAGTGGGGTCGGGTCGCTAGGTCGAATAGATTCAGGGAGACTTCCCGGAGAGATGGGAGTCCGTCTAGCACACCACCTCCCAGCTTGGTGTCATCTGCAAACTTACTGAGGGTACACTCAATCCCCTCATCTAGATCATCAATAAAGATATTAAACAAGATAGGCCCCAGTACCGACCCCTGGGGGACACCACTTGAAACAGATCGCCAGCTGGACTTCACTCCATTAACCACCACCCGTTGAGCACGGCCCTCTAGCCAGTTTCTTATCCAAAGGAGTGTGTACCTGTCCAGGCCACAGGCAACCCGTTTCCCCAGAAGAAGCCTGTGAGAGACCATGTCAAAGGGCTTTGCTGAAGTCCGGGTAGACTATATCAACAGCCTTTCCCTCATCTACCAGTCTGGTCACCCAGTCATAGAAGGAGATGAGGTTGGTCAAGCACAACCTGCCTTTCATGAACCCGTGCTAGCTGGGCCTGATCCCCTGGACACCACACACATGCCGTACGATCTCACCCGAGATGATTTGCTCCATTACTTTCCCTGATACTGAGGTCAGGCTGACAGGCCTGTAGTTCCCCGGATCCTCCTTACGGCCCTTCTTGAAGATGGGAGTCACATCAGCAAGCCTGCAATCCTCTGGGACCTCTCCAGTTAACCAGGAGCGCTGATAGATGGCCGAGAGCGGCTCGGCAATCACCCCCGCCAACTCCCTCAGCACCCGAGGGTGTAGGCCATCCGGTCCCATGGACTTGTGGCAGTCCAGATGGAGGAGGAGCTCCCTGACTGTCTCCACCTGAATTCCTGAGAATATATTCTGACTAACGTCCCTGACTTCCAGATCAGGGCATAAAATGCCCAAAGGATAATTGGTCTGGCTATTAAAGGCAGATGTAAAGAAAGCATTGAGGACCTCAGCCTTCTCCTTGTCCTCAGTGGCCACATTCCCTGCTGCATCAAGTAAAGGATGAGAATTGCCCTTGGTTCTTCTTTTGCCATTGATATATTTATAAAAGGATTTTTTATTGTCTTTTACTGCAGTGGCCAATCTGAGTTCAAGTTGGGCCTTTGCCTTCCTAACTTCCTCCCTGCATACCTTAGTTAATTCCTTGTAATCTCTCCAAGTAGCCTGTCCCTTCTTCCAGAGGACATAGTGTCTTTTTCTCCTTGAGTCTCAAAGTAGTTCCTAGCTCATCCACACCGGTCGTCTACTCCTGCGGCTTGTCTTACGGCACTCAGGGACAGCCTGTTCTTGCGCCTTTAAGATTTCCGTCTAGAGGAACGTCCAGACTTCCTGAACCCCTTCACCCTTAAGAAGCAACTCCCAAGGGACCCGTGCTACAAGTGCCCTGAACAGATCAAAGTCCACCCTCTGGAAGTTCAAGAAAGTAGTTTTGCTGGTCGCTCTTTTGACACCCCCAAGAATAGAGAATTGTACAGTTCCATGGTTGCTCTGCCCAAGACAGTCCCCAGCCTTCATTTCTCCCACCAGTCCTTCTCCGTTAGTGAACATCAGATC
>QGNR01000094.1:1505156-1539868 GCA_003435085.1 Syrmaticus mikado | reverse complement strand
AAGAAAGAAAGAAAGAAAGAAAGAAAGAAAGAAAGAAAGAAAGAAAGAAAGAAAGAAAGAAAGAAAGAAAGAAAGAAAGAAAGAAAGAAAGAAAGAAAGAAAGAAAGAAAGAAAGAAAGAAAGAAAGAAAGAAAGAAACAAGGGCAGGAATCCACTCCTTGACCTCTTAGAAAAGCATGGTGCCAAACCCTCCCCCATGAAGTTGAAGTGAGCACGAAACAATTGGTCCAACTTAGAGGGTGTTGTGGATAATATAAATTATCTCCACTGGTAAACTTGTATGGAAGAGGAAAAGAGAAAATCAATCATTTGTGCAGTTCTAGGAGCTGCTCTTACTGCTGCTGTGGAGATCCGTAACAAACAGCACACAGCAGAAACCCAAATTAATTAGTCCTTGCAGGAATTGGCTACATACCTGCAGAGCCACATAGAAGATTTTAGGGGACAGTCAGAAAAGGAAGAGCATTCATAAGTCCTCCTCCTTCAGCAAGCCCTTAGAGAACAGTTGGTAAATGGGAGGGAGATTTATACTAGTTCTCCAGGTAGAGACTTTTATTCAGAGAAAATCTGAAGGATGTGAGAACCCAAAAAGACAAATCAGAAAACCTGGTGATCCTTCTCTGTTCTTCGATAGAAACTGGGCATGTATATGAAGAGAGTGAAAGTGAGTACTCTGACATTAGTATTGAAGAGGTCCCCTATTCTGCTACCAAGCAAGGCAAATTACAGAAAGATTTTGGTCACGTCCCTAGGAAATCAGAGACAGAGTATGTATGGAAAAAAACGCTAACAGAAGGAGAACAGATCCTGTTGATTGAAAAAGAATCAGAGGGTTACTGGGGACCTGGAATATTTTTCACCACTGGCAACCACTGTGCCCCGTGGTCCCTTACTCAAAGAGCTGTTTATTAGGATGATTACTCCCTGGGACAGCTGACGTTGATTGATTTGCCAGACACTGACCCTGTCACTTTAACCCTTAAAGAGTCTCTTAAATAATACATCTGGAAGGCTCAAGACAATTAGGGGAAAATGTACAAAATTAACCATCTGGATTTCACCAACCTTCCAACTTTGGTTCATTTGGGACCAGGAAAGTTTTGTTGTTTTTGATGTTTTCTTTTCCAGTTATGTTTTCTCCAATCTTGGTTCCTCTGGAACCAGAAAATTCTCTCTCTTTTGTTTCCCAGATGCCGAATGCTGATCCTGTTGCTGTGCCTCACATGTTCCCTTCTAACCCTGATCCTTTCTCTGTGATCCCTGTGGTACCGTTAGCATCATTGTTTCAGACAAGCATCTTTTTCAGATTTATTTTTGTAATCGCTTATGTTGACCTTATCACATTCACCGGCTGGTCATGGCCCCATGCCTATATTGGACATACTGGGCTTATGAGACCAAATTGTAATTATAACAGAGGCTTAACTCTTACAGCCACAGTCAAGCACAGTAATGAAATATATTCAGGAAATGAATGGGGCCAGGATAGTACTGGTCAACTCCCACAACTCTGGGGAGATGCAGGACAAAGAATAAAAATGGGGTGTCAGATGCAACAAGTGAGCTATATGCATTGCCACACCCCTGCAGTCTTCCCTATTAGCACTGGGAACTAATCAGTGGTTCTTTTCAAATGTATTTTCTTAATGGGAAAGAATTAATATAAAAGACCAGCAGTTAATTGTAAATGCACTTCACAGAATCACAGAATCACAGAATTGTAGGGGTTGGAAGGGACCTCCAGAGATCACTGAGTCCAACCCCCCTGCCAAAGCAGGTTCCCTACACCAGGTTGCACAAGTACATGTCCAGGCGGGTCTTGAATATCTCCAGAAAAGGAGACTCCACAAACTCCCTCCGCAGCCTGTTCCAGTTCTCCATCACCTTCACCATAAATAAGTTCTTGCACACATTTGTGCGGAACTTCCTATGCTCCAGTTTCTGGCCGTTTCCCCTTGTTCTGTCTCCACACACTGCTGAAAACAGTCTGGGCTCGCCACTCTGCCCCCCAGACCTTAAATATTTATAGACCTGAATCAGGTCTCCTCTCAGTCTTCTTTTCTCAAGGCTAAACTGACCCAGTTCACTTATCCTTTCTTCATAGGGGAGATGCTCCAGGCCCTTCACCATCTTTGTGGCCCTCTGCTGGACTCTTTCCAAGAGATCCCTGTCTTTTTTGTACTGGGGAGCCCAGAACTGGACTCAGTACTCCAGATGAGGCAGTACTTTCCATAACTCAAAATAATGTCTTCCTAGCTCTTAGCTGTAGAAGGTAAAGGAAATGCTTTACCCACTGAAATTCAAAAGGTGATTTGGGACAATGCAAACAAATTTGAAAGAGACTTTCAATCATAGTGAAATCTAGTTTTTATTTGTGATCCTGTTAATAACTTTGCCACAGCTTTTGTCCTAATAGTGCGCAGTGCTTCCGTATATACCATATCAATCCGTATATACCATATCCATTTATACCATATCAATCATTGCATTGGGTCTGAATCACAGTGGGGTTATACTCTACCTATTAGAACACGGAGTATGGGCCCAACAAAATGGAAACAAATGGCATACTGTTGATGTTAGTTCATGTGCTGTATGGGAACAACAAGGATTTTTGTGAGAGTAATGCCATCAAGACTTTTGTCTTGACACTGAGCAAAATATTTGCCATTTTGAGAGGTATCCTGATGAGATCCCTGAAATAGTGCTCATCTATATTGGAGGAGGATGTTTATGTGTGAGAACCTCTTGTAATTTTATAATCATAGGTAATATTACTGTAGATACAAGCAATCATTCAAATGTCTGTGTTTGTAACTTTACCAACTTTACAGGATGTGATTTTAATTATTCAGTTCAGTTACATAATAGCAGTTGTTGTGGTCCAATTACACATTAATCCAAAATTTGCCTCCTGCCCCAATTGGAATGAATCTTACATTGGTAAGAATTTATTGCAACATGACAATCTGTACCAACTTCTAGAACACATCCAAGGTAATGGACAAAAAAACTTTTATTACTGTTAACCATGACACAGAAGAGATACACCATGTCCTGGAAAGGATGTAGAAGGATGGAGAACACCATTGGTGGGAAACGCTCCTTAGATGGTCACCAACAGCAAGTGGAGTTTTAAATTCTGTGATTCACTGTGATCTTATTAATCCTAACAAGTAGTAATTGGAGATAGAAGCACAGTGTGCTATAGAAATGAACATCAGGACATTCATTGTCTATAGGGTAGCATTTGCAAGGGAATAACAGAATCACAGAATCACAGTAGCACCAAGGTTGGAAAAGACCTCCAAGATCATTCAGTCCAACCATTCACGTACCACCAATATTACCCTGCTAGCCCATGTCCCTTAATAGAACTTCTAAATGTTTCTTGAATACCTTGAGGGATAGTGACTACATGTCCTCCCTAGGCAGCTTGTTTCAGTGCCTAACCACTCTTTCAGAGAAGAAAATTTTCCTAATGTCCAAACTGAATCTCTCCTACTGCAACTTGAGGAGATTCCCTCTAGGCCTATTGCTAGGTACACAGGGGAAGAGGCTGATTCCCACGTTGCCACAACCTCCTTTCATTTCTGATAGCTGCAGAGAGTATCACTCCTCTGACACTCCTCCAGACTAAACAATCCCAGTTCCTTCATCTGCTTCTCATAAGACTTGTGCTCCAGATCCCTCACCAGCTTTGTTCTTTGACTATGCTCCAGGGCCGTGATGTCTTTCTAATGAGTGGCCCAAAACTGAACATAGTACTCAAGGTGTGAGCTCACCAGTTCTAAGTACAGAGGATCAATTACTTCCCTGCTCCTGCTGGCAACACTATTTCTGATACAAACCAGGATGCCATTGGCCTTCTTGGCTGCCTCGACAAACTATTGACTCATGTTCAACCAAGCATCAACCAACATCCCCCGATCCATTTCCACTACAAAGACTTGCAGCCTCACTGCCCCAAGCCTGTAGTGCTTCCTGGGGTTGTTGTGGCAAAAGCACAGGATCTGGTGCTTAGTCTTGTTGAACTTCATTCCACTGCCCTCGGCCTAGTAATCAAGCCTGTCCAGACCCCTCTGTAGGGCCTTTCTAGTCCTAGGTAGATCAACACTTCCTACCAACTTGGTGCCATCTGCAAACTTACTGAGGGTGCACTCAATCCCATTATCCAGGTTATAGTAAAGGTACCGAACAGGATAGGTCCCAGTGCTGACCCCTGGGTAACACCATTAGTGACTGGTTGCCAGCTGGATTTAATTCCACCACCACTCTCTGGACTTGGCCTTCCAGCCAGTAGTTTACCCAGTAAAGAATGTACCTGTCCAAGCCACAGGCTGCAGCTTCTCCAAAAAAATTTTCTGGGAGACAGTGTCAAAGGCTTTGCTGAAGTCTAGATAGACTAAATCAGTAGTCTTCCCAAAACCCACCAGGTGGGTCTGACTTGCAGAATCAAACTCTCTAACCACAGAGTAGTTACAAAGCAGGCTGCGTGCATGTTGGGTGCAGGGGTTGTAGCCCCTTCCTAACCTGCATGTTAAAAGCAGATAAACCTCTTTATTTATAGAAGGAAAACATGCATATTCACAGTATTTCTAAGACAGGGAGTGGTTATTACAATTACTTCCATAAATTCACTACAAAATTCCTTACCCATTCTACGTCCCAATCTCTACCCCTAATTAATTCTTCTATGCATGCGTGGTGCCTCCTGGTGGTCATCCCAGTGGCCATGGAAATTAAAACAGTATGTCATCCTCACAGTGTACTTCTGACCCCAGTATAGTTTGAGGAAGTATTCCAGCTTCAACTGATTCAATTTCTAGGGTGGTTTTTAGGATGTGGTTCCTTGAACCAATCAGCAGGCTCCTTGGGTTACAGTTGAGATACCCCATATCTTTCCCATTGTTCATGCTCAACTAACTTTACAATTTTAACAACATAACAAATTAGCCCTTTATTCAGGTCATAGATCATAGAAGGAGATCAGGTTGGCCAAGAAGGACCTGCCTTTAATGAATGGATGCTGCCTGAGCCTGATCCCCGGATTGTTCTACACATGCCATGTGATCTCACTCAAAATTATCTGCTCCATAAACTTTCCTGGAAACCAGGACAGGCTGATGGGCTTGTAGTTCCCCAGATTCTCCTTTTGACAGTTCTTTTAAATGTTAATAATGCTGGCAAGCCTCCAATCCTCTGACACCTTTCTGATTGACTAGGAAATTGATAGATGGTGAAAAGCAGCTTGGCAATCACCTCTGCCAGCTCCCTCAGCACCCTCAAGTGGATAAACAAAACCAAAAACCCTAGACTTTGGCAGTACAACAGATCTTTGATAGGTCAAAACCAAAGTAGTCTCTGTTTTGTTATGTTAATACCAGTAAGAAGAACAAAAAAACTGCCCTGAATACTGTAGTCAAGTAGTAACTATCTTCAAATATTTTTTAATGGTTTGACTGCTTGCCTTCCATTAGATTCTTTCATGGTTATTAATCTATAGTATATATCATTTTGCATTCTCTTCTGTCTTTCAGTCTAGGATCAAATAATCAGTAAACATCAAGAAAAACATGCTTCTCCTTCCTTTCATAAATCAGGGGAACTGACAATGAAACAAAGCACAGATGAAAAGCTGTCATTTTGATCACTGACATCCCACTTTTGCTGTGTTTACTACACTGCTGGACAGTAGAACTCTTGCCTTTATGACACAGAGAATGCTGCTGCATGCTTTAATGCTTGGTATCTTTTTTCACTTCTAGATTTTGTCACACAGCAAAAAGTCTGATTTGAATTGTGGTAAGATGCTGACTGTTTTCTCCCATACGACGGCAATGTTTGGGTTAAACATTGAAATTGTAAGGGAAGTTGCCTAACTTTATAGTAGAAAATTATTTTTTTAATCAGGGATTGAACTTACATCCTCTTGTCCCTTCAAAACTTTTAAATATGATGAAATGACCTGATTTGCCACTGTGCAAAAGAATCACAGATTCACAGAATGGCCAGGGTTGGAAGGGAACTCAAGGATCATGAACCTCCACCTGCAGAGCCACCAACCTCCCCATTTAATACTAGACCAGGCTGCCCAGGGCCCCATCCAATCTGGCCTTGAACACTTCTAGGAATGGGGCATCCACAGCCTCTCTGGGCAGACTGTTCCAGCTCTCCACTCTCACTGTAGAGAGCTTCCCCTTGACATCCAACTTAAATCTTCCCTCCCTCGACTTAAAACCATTTCCCCTTGTCCTGCTAAAGAGATTATCAAAGACTTTGCATCACCTTCAGCAGCAAATTTTAAGGCTCATATTGATCACAGTTAGGTCAGCAGATCATCTATCAGGCCTCTGTAAAGAAAGGCAAACTTGTCCCCTAGCCAAAGAAGAAAGTACAATTGAACAAAATTTATTAATTCAGTCACTGGTTTTGTTTAAAAACAGTTTGCCAGAAGTTAATCTTTTTTGAGGGGAATTTCATTTGAAATACTGAAATATAACTAATATATATATATATATATCAAAGAATACTATGAAAATAAGAATGAACGAACTTTTTCTTTTCTTGGTGATTTATGTTTCAAATTTTCTTCCTCTTGGTGCCTGACATTATTTTGTTGCTTACTCAAACATTTCTTAAAACCAATTATAAGTACCAATTATAAGAATACTCTCCCATGTAGATACAGAGTTAAGGATAATTAATTACTTTGACATTTGTCCCTATAAGAATACACATATGCGAAAACATACGCTAGTATAATTTTCTTATTGACACTTTTCTTTGAATAAACAATAAAAAATAAACAATTTGCCTCATTAGTATTTCTCACTGTTTACAAAATATATTGTTCTGGAAAAATTTTTTACATATTTGTATTTTTATGCTGCTGTCTCTTTTATGAAACATTCTAATTGGATTGAGGAGATTCTTTTTGCATTTAAATTTATGGAATTTTATTTAAGGCTTTTCTAAGATTTCTGTTTATGGCCATTTTTTTAAAAAAGTAGAAATATAAATGACTGCCTTCCTTTATAGCTAGTTTAAATTGGAAGCATATATCACTGTGCACTGGTTCATGGTGCATACATTCAAGAGATACTGTATGCACTGGGGCTGTGGTGGATATATATAAATGTCTTGCTCACCTTTTTAAACAGTTTTTTCTACATCAAGGAAAAAAAGCAAAACAAAAACAAAGAAAAACACCATCAAATTAAAAAAAAAAAAATCATTTTTTTTGGAAATACTAAGTAAAAGTACATAATAAGCATGTGCAAGAAGGTCATATGTATGTCCTCAAGTCAGGGTGTTACATTCACTGATGTACATACAGAGAATCACTACAATGACAAAGACAAATATTCTGCCCTTAATAAAGTGAAAGTGGAGGAAGACTTTAATAACTTGATAATGATTTATGAAGTGGTGAAGTTTTTCAATTCTCCTACATTTCTTGACCAGTTTGACTAATTAGAACTCCATCATTTCAGTGTTGTATAATGCTGATTTAGGATGCTTAAGAGTAAAAAAGATGAAGAGAACATTAATCCTTGAATTTACTACAAACTTTCTTAATGATTCAACAATGGGAAGGAAATATGTTATAAGAGACCTGCTTATGTATTCTTGAAGAATGAAGAGGCAGTTCATGCATCAGCTTCTGGAAAAAATGAATGATACAATGAACTGTTAAACACATTGAGAGCAATGTGTTCTGGGACATTCAGACATTGGGATATATATGTAGCAAAAGTCACTTGGCTAGTGAGCTCTCAAACCTCTTGAGTACTGTGGAATGGGTAATAGTCAGAGCGGTGCACAAAAAGAGGATGCTGATCAAGAGAGTCTGGGTTATTCCTGCCTTAGGCAAAGGCAAGCCTATTTGTGGGATCGCTTTTACTCAGGGAACTGCGTGCGCATGGTAGGTAATGCAGAAGGATGGGGATATGCCTCGTGTACGTCAAGGTGATTTGATGCTGTATGAGAATTGCCAATATTTTAAATTGCTATATGATACTGTGTTTCATCATTATTACTGTTGTTATATGTCTTGTTAATAATATGACAGCAAGAACTACCCAGTTTAAAAAAAGAACAAACTCTGATGGAACCAGAACTAGCTTCTGCATGCAGTAACCTAACACTTGTGTGAATCATCCCTTCCTCCACTGAAGTTCATGTGATAAGTGGAGCTTAAATTTATGAACTCAGTGGATACCATGGACAATTTAAATGAGTGGCCCACAGACTATGGAAATAATAAATATATATATATATATCAAAAACAACAAAATATGTGATGGTAATTAGTTTGGATGTGTAGAAATTATGGGACTTCAGCATAATATAAATTGTATGGAATATGGTATTGGATATGGGTTTCATCTGGAACGGAATTTTTTCTTCCGATTTTTTGGTATGATATTATGTTTTGGTTCTAGGAGAAAACAATGTTGATAACACACTTATATTCATAGATTTTGCTAAGCAGTGTTGTACACAGTCAAGATCATTTGCAGCAAAGGGCCCAATGAATTGGGAAGGTACAAAAATTAGGACATCTGATTTAAACAGGCCAAAGGGATATTCCATAGCACATAAGTGGAAGGAATTTTGAAGGGCATGGGGGGCTAGCCAGGCATTGGTTGGAGAGTGATGGACAACTGCTTGTGCATCACCTCTTATATACATTCGTATGTATACATGTACGGTCATAATTATTATCCTTTTCTTTTTATCTATCTTAGTAAGTAGTTTTATTTCAGCCCATGAGTTCCACATTTTTCTTCCCCATTTCTTCCCCCATTCAATTGGGAAGAGTGGGGAGAAAGCAAATAACTTTGGTTCTTATTCAACTGCTGGGTTAAATCACAAGAGTTTCTTATGTAACATTGCATGTAAAGTCACTTCGACAGTGGCCCTGTCACTGGTCCACAAGACATGATTTATCTGTGATCACTGGGTAGATATTGTCTTTTCTCTCCATGCGTAAAGTGTCTGCTCTTGCCTGAAAGCAGTGAATTACATTTTCCCCATACTGTACCAAGAGCCCAGCGATACTGGCTAGGTAGATATCCTGTGCCTTTTCATCTCAGTAAATGGCTATGCAGCAGCCTGTTCATTCTGGGCAACAGCAACTATTACCACCAGTACCTATAAAATGGGTGTACTTCCAACAGTAGCCTGAAATTGAAGAAAATTGCAGGAAATTCAGAAGGGCTTAAGTGCATCTGCATTAAGTATTTAGTATTACTAAGTATTTTTTGGAGAATGAGTTGCCTTTGGATAGGTGTGTTTACTTATCATCTGCAACCATACGTGTATGCTGAATGGTGAATTGCTCTGCAACTTTGAAGACAGATATAGTTAGATGTTAAATATACTTTGAACTACAGATGCTCTAGAGAAACTCAACAGTTCATTTCACTAATTTAAGCACTCTTTTTTTTGTTTGTTTGTTTGTTTGTTTTTTGCCCTTAGGCTAATCTACATAATACAACAAATTGAAACCTAAATGTAGAGAAAAGCTAAAAACCAAACAAACTTGTCTTTCTATGAAGTAACAGTATCTCATGTTATCCTACATTTAATATCTTACATTTAAAGAACTATCTTATTTCTGTCCCAGTGGCAGTTACTTTTTACTGAAGAGCAATAAATCTTGATTTCTTGGAGATCTAACATCTTTATTCCCTGGTAATTTTTTGCCCCTCATCACCAACAGTGTATTCTGCACCGTTTCTGGAAAGGAAAATCCTTAGACATCTGATAATGAGAATTTTCCTAAGTTGGGATCTGATCTATGGTGAGACTGGAAGTGATAATAAAATTGTATCATAATTTAAGGCGAAGAAATTTTAGATGGAGTGATTGCACAAAGTTTAGAAATTTACCTCTTGAAAAGGGTTAATTGGTTCTAGAGCACTGGATATTTATTGATGTTATAAATCTTGTTCTTGGATTTACATATAGATGATTTACTTTTGTATCTTTAATTCCTCCTCTATTTTTCTTTGTGAAATAACAGTTATGTACAAAGAGAAAGTAGAAAACTAATTATTTGTATTCCTGAAGGAAAGCATCTCTCAAAATTAAAACAATGCCTTAAAAGTGCAGTAAGTATATAATCTACCTCATTCTAATGAAAGCATTGTGCATCTCTCTATGGAGACATCCATACAAATAATGAATCTGAAATTTGCTGAAAAATTCACTTCAGTTTTTCTGGATTCATGTCTTGTCACTTGTTATGAAGAACAGTTCAGAATTCACTCAGAATATTCTTGTACTTTTGCAAACTGGAAATAACTAAGAATCTACAATATAATCTATACATACAATATAATCTATACAAAGCAAAGTAGATTTTAAAATAGTTGATTCCATCAACTTCTTGTATAATTTCTAAGAATTACTGAAATTATTACTTGCAGAAAATAATCATTCTACTCCACTCTAACCATATAACAAATCATATTACACACATAAAAAGAAATGTTTGAAATGTAAATAATTAACAATATTTTTTTCCCATAAAAGGATGCTGACTTGTCCATATGAATGCTACATCAGAGTTCCAATGAAATACTAATAATTAACATCTTTTAAAATGCAAATTAACATAAGTATTTCATTTTATAGATTCAAAAATCTATGGCAGTGATCAAACACTTAACAGTTGAGTTATTGTTCATTTCAAAGAAATTGATAGGATTATTTTAGTTCTTTTAGAATATAAAGATAACTAATCACTTCATATATGCTTTTACTTTCTGTGTTGTTGGATGCTTTTATTTAAATACGTTGGGGGTATTTAGATAGGAATATTTTCTATGATGACAGTAGGTGACGTTAGGTGTCACCAGTAGATAACATTTAGCTATGCAATATTCCTAGTCAAATTGGTGGAGTCCTGTGCAGCATTACTCAAGGAAATACAGCTACCTGAAATCATATTTCCATGTTATAGAAAGTAGATTGGCAGTCAGTAATTTTCTCCAGTGTTACTGGACTTGGAAATGGCAAGCACTTTCAATGTATGAAGGCTGATCTGAAAGTAATGTCTCCTCTTTTATTATATTGTTCAACAATGTGAAACATAGATATTGGTGGTACAGCAGTAGAGTTTGAACATTCCGTTTTATTTGCTGCTGTCCAACTGATGGCAGCAGAGGGGCAGTCTGACAAGTGGACATTTGATATAAAAGTGTTACGAAGCAAAGGTGTGCAAGTGAATTCCTCCATGAACCAAAAATGGTACCTATTTACAATCATCAGTGTTTGCTGAACACTTCTGGAGACAAAAAAGTGGGTGTCAGTACAATGATGTTGTGGGTGTTGCATTTCACAAGTGATGAAAGCAATGTGAAAGACAAACCACAATCCAGACGATCATGAAGATTTTTACAAGTGTGGCATGCAGGCTCTTATTCATCACTTACAAAAAAGTATAACTTAATAATTGTGGTGACTGTGCTGAAAAATATTTTCATAATTGAGAATATGCTCTGTTGAATAATGTTATGGTGCTCTTTGTACCTATTGTAATTTCCATGCAAATAAATAGGAAATGTTACTTTAGAAGCAAGCTATGCATTTTTATATTAAAAAGCCCACTGTTCTTGCATTTATAACCAATAAATGAAATTTATAAATGAAATATGAATATCTTTTTTTTTTTTTAATTAATAAATACCTGCTTCCACTCCCCTACCATCGTAAATATAGCCAACAGTTACATCTATTCAGTGGGGAAGAATATTAAAAAGGAAGTATTACTTTAAAATTCCAATGCAAGTAAAATACTGTCATTTTATTAAAGACAATTACTTAACCTAAGATAATTTACATACATAAAGATCTGGGCTAACTGGAAAGGAAAAATGAGGCCTGAGGCTCTATGTTTTTCTCCCCTTTGTCCTTCCTCAAACATATTAGGTCACAAAGTACAGTTAACTAACTGACACATTTCTTTGCTGGAGGCACTAATGAATATTCTGTTGATTTTAGTTGTTTCTATGTCTAAAGCTTGCAGGAAAATGATAATGATTACATACAGTAGAGTTATCTAACTTCATGAAAATTATCTACTTTATTATCCCATCAGTTCATCTTGCATACTAATGAATAACAAATCTGACAAGATACATTACTTCCCAAATATTACTTTAAGGTGGTTGGGTTCTACTTTCTTTTTTACCACCGGCTGAAAATATGCATGTAATCTAGTCATATCAAATTAACTAATTAACTACCACTCATACACAACAAATGATTTTTTTATTTTTTTATTTTACTTTATTCTATTTTTTAGAGAAGAGAGGAACATGATATTGGTTTTTGATCTGTTGACTGGCATTTGAAAATGTTCATCTGTTAACTGAATTTTATTTTTCTATCTGAAAAGATAGACTAGAGTCACCAAAGCATCTTTTGGCTGTACAAACCAAGAAATGTATTCTAGATATAAAATGGAAAAACAGTACATGATGAGTACCATAGAAGAAAATAGGCTCTATGACATTTAAAAATAATATAACTGATTTTGAACCAATAGCTCCAGAAAAGTCTAAGTGAAGTGTAAAAATGCTTGTGAAACTCTTTTAAGACAAATGTTAAAAAGTCATGGAGGAAATGCTTTCTCTGAATTTTCAAAGTTTTTTTGTTTTTTTTTCTAGTTCCTTAACTATGAAACTTAGTTTACCAAAATACGTAAGTGTTTAAGTTCTAAATATGCCTGCATAGGTACTGCAATGAATTGAAAGTCTGAACAAATATTGCAGAAAGAATTGTGTATTACCATAATTTTAAACATTTTCTAAACAAAAGAAAATTAGGAGAAGACTTGTTATGCAAAAACTTTTTGATAAGTCTGACTACGCTATCTATATTCATGTCTTTTCTGAAGGAAAATTTCATTACTATCGTATACTTTACATTCACTTTTTAATTTACTGAACTCCAGCTGTTCTTAAAGCAACATTAAAATCAGAAATGCAAATAGAACCACAGAATTGTAAAAACATACAGTCATAAAATCATATAATTATGGAGTGGCTTGGGTTGAAAGAGATCACAAAGACTATTCAGTCCCAACTCCTCTGCTGTGGACAGGCTATCACCCAC
This sequence comes from Syrmaticus mikado, assembly GCA_003435085.1. Classification (NCBI taxonomy): domain Eukaryota; kingdom Metazoa; phylum Chordata; class Aves; order Galliformes; family Phasianidae; genus Syrmaticus; species Syrmaticus mikado. The sequence goes on along the minus strand of QGNR01000094.1, from coordinate 1,526,737 downwards.
TGGATCAGACTACTCAGGGCTGCATCCAACCTGGCCTTTTATGCCTCCAGGGAGAAGACATCTACAACTTCTCTAGGCAGCCTGTTACAGTGCCTCAGTGCCCCCTGAATAAAAAATTTCCTCCTAATGTCTAACCTATATCTCCCCACTTTTAGTTTTAAACCATTTCACCTCATCCTATGACAATCAGATAATCTAAAAAATTGATCTCCCTTTTGGAAATAAGCTCTCTTTTAGTACTTGACAGTCACAATGAAATCTCCCTGGAACCTTCTCTTCTCCAAGGTGAACAAGAGCAGCTCCCTTGGCCTTAATTTACAGAAAAGGTAATCCAGTCCTTTGATCATATGTGTAGCCCTACTCTGGACCCATTTCAGTATTCATCGGAGTCCCTGGCCTGGATGCTGTACTCCAGTGGGCCTCATGAAGGCAGAGTAGAGGGGGAGCAAACTGCTGGTCACCTCCCCTTTGATGAAGCTAGGGATACCATTGGTCTCCTGGGCTTCTGGACAGACGGCTGTCTCACCAAGCTTTTCATCTAGTAGAAATCCCCATGTTCTACTCCACAGGACTGCTCTAAGTGAGCTATTCTCCCAGTCTGTACTCGTGTTGGGATGTGTTGGTCCAGGTGCAGCACCTTGCATTTAGAATTTCTGAGCCTATTTTTTTCTTCTGTGGGCCCCTTGAAACAAGCTTCATTATACAATTCATTATGCATTGTATGTATATGAAAATATATATTTTATATTACATATATATAATTATGCATTTATACAATATATAACACATAACATATTGTTTCTGCGTAGGAAACCCCTAGTTCCTCACGTTCCTATGGCCCGGCCAGGGTTCACGCCGTCCCCGCTGTGACCCGACCATCTCACCACGTGCACACCACACCAATGTGATGTTAGGCAGGATGGCGTTTATTGCAAGCGAAACAGCAACTTATATACTTTACATGCTTATCTATGTTACTACGTCCACGTGCGTTTACTCATGTCTAGTACACCTACGCCCCCAAGCGCGCGTCAGTCCCTTATCACAGAGCAGGGGAGGTCCTATTGCGTCACAGCCCGATACCCCGCAAACGCCTACTGCAACACATATATACAATTTATTTATTTATATATATTATATAATAAAATAATTGTGGGATGAAGTATAACAAAAATGAAATATATAAAATGAAATGTGGAAAAAGGGCCTGTCCTCTTGGGAGGAGTATAGGAGTGTTGTCAGGACCTGCAGGGAAGCAACAAGGAGAGCTAAAGCTCACCTGGAGCTGAAGATAGAGAAGGAGATGAAGGATAATAAGAAGGGTTTTTTTCAAGTATGCTAACAGTAAAAGGAAGACAAGGGATAATGTCGGTCCCTTGCTGAATGAGGGAAGTGCCCTGGTAATGGGGAATGCTGAGAAGCTAGAGATGCTGAAAGAAGGATTTGGGGATCCTGGTGGATGAGAAACTGGACATGAGCCAACAGTGTGCACTTGCAGCCAAGAAGGCCAAATATGTTCTGGGCTGCATTAAAAGAGGAGTGGCCAACAGGGAGAGGGAGCTAATTGTCCCCTTCTACTCAGCTCTTGTGAGGCCCCATCTGGAGTACTGAGTCCAGGCCTGGGACTCCCAGCAAAAGAAGGACATGGAGCTCTTAGAACAGGTCCAGAGGAGGGCCACTAAGAAGATCAGAGGGCTGGAGCACCTCTCCTATGAAGAAAGGTTGAGTGAACTGGGCTTGTTTAGCTTGGAGAAGAGAAGGCTTCAGGGATACCTCACTGTGGCCTTTCAATATTTGAAAGGAGTATACAAACAGAGAATGACTGTTTACAAGGGTGGATGGTAATAGGACAAGGGGGAATGATCTTAAACTAAGATGGGATTTTTAGGTTAGATATTAGGAGGAAGTTTTTCACTCAGAGGGTGGTGACACACAGGACCAGGTTGCCAAAGGAGGTTGTGGATGCCCCATCCCTGGAGACATTTGAGGCCAAGCTCTGTGGAAACCTGGCTCTGGGAAACCTGGTCTAATGCCTGGTGACACTGTTCATAGCAGCAGGGTTGAAACCGGATAATCAACATGGTCATTTTCAACCCAAGCCTTTCTATGATTCTATGATTCTCTTCAAAGACTCCCCCTTGGGACTCCTGGATGCTGGAGGGAAGAGAGAGAGTCTGGGAAGTGGTGAGCTTCCCTCTGGTTGAGGAGGGGATAGTCCAGGAGCATTTACATGGGGTCAATGTGTACAAATTCATGGGCCCTAGTGGGATATACGAACATGTGCTGAGAGAGCTGGCAGTGGTGATTGCCAAACCTTTCAATTTTGACAGGGCTTGGAGAACAGGAAAAGTGTATGAAGACTGGCATACAGATGACGTCACTCAGGTCTTCAAAAAGGGCAAGAAAGAGGATCTGGGAAACTACAGGCCAGTCAGCCTCAACTCTATCCCTGGAAAAGTGATGGAACAGCTTATTCTATATGCCATCTCCAAGAAATTGGAAGGGAAGAAGGTCATCAGGAATAGTCATCATGGATTCACCAAGAGAAGATCATGCTCAACCAACCTGGTAACCTTCTATGATGGCATCACCAGCTGGGTAGATGGGGGGAGAGCAGTGGATGTCATCTACCTTAACTTCAGGAAGGCTTTTAATACTGTCTCCTATGACATCCTGTCTCTCTCCAATTTACTGGAGGGAGAGGAGGTTCTTTGATATATGTGTACCTGATGTGAAAGTAAGAAACAACAGTTCAAATGTTGATCCAACCAGTTTATTACAAATCTTAATCAGGGAGATGGGGAAGGGGAAGCCAGCGACAATTACGAATTAGGGTGATGGGGAAGGGAAAGCAGGAGATAGGAAAGATAGGAAAGAAGCAAGAATTGCATAAAGCTTGAATAAGTCACCATTAAGATCCAGCACTGTCCTGTTGCATGCCGTTTTGATGGTCCGAGGCAAAAGTGCAGGAGTAGAGCAGCAGCAGAGCAGTCAGACTTAGGGAGAAGGCAGATACAGTGCAGAGCAAGTCCTGGAGAAAGCAACAGGTCTCAGGTAGCTGGCCCAGGACAGTCCATCAGTATGTAGGCACTTGTCCATCAGTGTTCCTCAGCAAGCTTTGAGACAATAGTGCAAAAGAATAATCTCTTACACATCCTGATACTGAAGCTGAGAAGGTGTGGGATAGACGAATAGACAGTGAGGTGGGTTGAGAACTGGTTTACTTGCCAAGATCAGAGTGTTGTGATTGGTGGTGCAGAGACTGGTTTGAGTACTATGTCTAGTGGTGTTCCCCAGGGCTAGGTGCTGGGTATGGGTCTTGTTCAATATCTGTCTCGAGGACCTTAATGAGGGGATAGTGTCAGCAAATACACTGATGATACAAAGATAGGAGGAGTGGCTGATGCACCAGAAGGCTGTGCTCTCACTCAGCAAAACTTGAACAGACTGGAGAGCTGGGCAGCAGTAAACCAGGTGAGGTTTAACAAAAGCAAGTGTGGAGTCTTGTGTCTGGGAAAGAATAACCATGAGTATCAGCACAGCTTGGCGCATGACCTGCTGGAGAGGAGCTCTGTGGAGAAGGACCTGAGGACCTGGTGGATGACAGGTTGTCCATGAGCCAGCAGTGTGTCCTGGTGGCCAAAAAGGCCAATGAAATCCTGGGATGCATCGCCAGCAGGTCAAGAGATATGATCCTCCCCTTCTACTCTCACTTGATCAGGCCTCACCTGGAGTATTCCCCAGTACAAAAAAGACAAGGATTTCCTGGAGACAGTCCAGCAGGGGGCCACAGAGATAATAAAGTTCCTGGAGCACCTCCACTGCGAGTAAAGTCTGAGTGAACTGAGTCCATTCAGCCTTGAGAAGAGACTCCTCTGAGGGGATCTGATTAATGTTTATAAATATCTTAAGTGTGGAAGTCAAAGGGACATGGCCAATCTCTTCACAGTGGTCTGTGAGGCAGGACAAGGGGAAATGGCCATAAACTGGAGCATAGAAGTTCTGCACTGATATGCAAAGGAACTTCTTCACAGTAAGGGTGATGGAGCACTGGAACAGGCTGCCCAGAGAGGTTGTGGATTCTCCTTCTCTGAAGATATTCAAGACCCAATTGGATGCCTACCTGTGTAGCCTGTTGTAGGGGGCCTGCTTGCACGGAGGCTGGATTCAATGATCTCTAGAGGTCCCTTCTAGCCCCTACACTTCTGTGATTCTGTATTATTTATGTTATATATATAATTCTATGTAATCATTAAATAATATTAATTATATTAAAGAATATGATACAGAACATGTATACTAAATATTTATGTTTATGTATATAATGTATATTACATAAAATTATATAAGATATAATATTTAATATATAATATATATTTAATTTGTAAAGTATATAATAGTTATGTACTTCATATATATGATGTATTTACAAAATACTGTTCAGATCATGGAAATAATGTTGCTAATGTTGGTGGCCATTTAAAAAACAACTTATTATTGTTCATATCAGTAGTTATCATGCTTAATTAACAGTTTGGTAGATAGGCCATAGTTCAGTCAGGCAATGATCTTCAGTTACTCTTTTTTTTATTATTTATTTTTCTCCAAAATTTTGTTCTCCGTAGAAATTTAAGATCCTTCTCTGAACATGAGCAATGAAATTTTTCCTGTGTATTATAAACCCTCATTCTCTTTCCCACTCCCTTCCTCCTCCTCACAGTTCTAACAGCATTTCACAGGAAAGCAGCCTAATGTAGCATGGCATAACATGGTCTTCAGTGATCTGAACCGAAAAATTATTTCAATTATATTTTTGCTGACATTTATGATTAAAAGCCATGAGTATCTTCTGGGAATAATCAGTTCGATGAATTCAGATTTCAGGAAAGTATTAACATGAATAGATAAAATATAAATCTCTTTAAAGTAAAATGATAGCTCTGATTGTTAGGATGTAAATACGTATAAAGTCTTCTACTAACAAGGAAAGATTCATTTTGGAAAACATATTTTCTGCACACAGCTGTGGATTTGTGGTGTTTATCTGGTTTATTGTAGATTCCCAGGAAAGTTACAGCTTCAGAACAAGTTAATCAATTATGCTTAATAGCCCAGAGACTATTGCATCATATTAGAGGATTTTAGAGATGCTAGAAGCCTTCATGGGCACACCTAGGTGTGAAGGAAAGTCTGTGGCTTCTCCTTGGAAGACCTGAAGGAGCTCTTGTTGTCTCAGGTTGGGAGTAAGTACAGGGTCAGTATACTCTTACCTTTGGTGTCTCAGTCTTTTAAAGGTATCAGTTGTACAACAGAATTGCCTGGGTGGGAAAGATGAATGGCTTGCCCAAGTCAGGATTTAATTGTGACCACAATCAGTTAGAGGCGTTTAAGGAGGACTGCTTGTAACTGAGCACTTCTCAGCACACCTCAGACTCGTGTGTTAATTCCAACTAAAATCTTTGCTATCTTGAAAATTTAGTTCTTGTTACTATACTCAATATGGTGTTCCATAATGTCCCATAATAGATGGCAGAACAGATGGAATCCTGTAGTGAAGATGCATGTCTGAAAGAAAAACAAATGCCTGCTGGCAAGACTAAGGAGAGGGTGTCAATGCTGGAGAAGACTGGAAAATTTGCTTAGTCAGAGTGTCTTTCAAAATGCTAGATCAGAAAGATAAACTTGAGAAGACTGGCCGATTTCTGAAGGTACCATAAAAATAAGATGCTTTTTATAAGCATTACCTTGTTTCCAATTCATAAATTTTGTGTTTTACTGAAGCAGAGACTGAAAGCATTCTGGTATTCTTTAGAGAGCTCTTTTTAAAGAAGTGAGAATTTTCACCACAAGTGTTTTCCTCCTTTGGAGTCCCTTGGCAGGATCTTCAACACCACATTTCATTAATAGAAGTTAAATTATTAATTTAACTGCTAAGTGAAAGCAACATCTGTTAAAATCTGGTCAGATACAAAACTAAATTCCCCTGAAGACAAAAGGTTTACAGTTAAAATCTCCAACTTCCAGCTATCTCTCAGCTGTAAAGTACTGGAGTGCAAAATGAGATCCCAAGGTAGGACAGTTGCCAGTCATCCCAGACATCTGTTCTATAAATCAGCTTACAACATCCCTTCCTCCTCTCCCCCCCAAAAAACAAACAGAAACTACTCCAAAAAACTGGTCAAGCTATTTATCAAATTGTAGTTCCACAAACTGAATGTAGTTTCTATTGACACTTAGATAGGTAATTCAACATTAAGTTAACTAGAAATGCTTCAAGTAAATGAATTGACTTGATGCTTAGGATCCTGAGCCTGTACAAACATGTATCATTTGAAGCTCTTATTCAGTAAATCATTCACCGCCTATCTAACATATTTTCTTCTCAAGACAAATAGCAGTGACCTGGCCAGATGAATAATGATTCTTGTCAATATTTGCCTTGCTCAGTATAATTGCTTGACAAGGTACGGAAATAATTTATTATGCAGGTGCTGAAGTCCTCATTCCCTTTTCCACTGTGCTAACCAGGAAAAGCTCTGGTCCACAAACTCTCCCTGTAAATCATCTTTTGTTTTCTGTACAGTAGTGAATTTTCAGCAGAGAAGGTGAATACTGAGAGAAGGAGATTCCCATTTGGTCTACTTTATCACCTGGAATTTCATTTTGTAGAAGATATGATCTTGAATATCCTCAGGCAAAAAAGAGTACTGCATCCAAGATTTCCACCTCTGAGTTGACACTCTAGTTGCAGTTGTGTAGACATCTCTTTTCTTATTAATCATCTTTACTTTATAATGAGGAAACCACACAATAAAACAATAAATAGTAACTCCAGCCAACCACTGTTCTATGTGTCTGGAAATCACTGGCAAATTTTTTTGGTTTGGTTTGGAGCAGTGCAGCATTTGTGTGCTGAGCTACTTTGTACTATGTGTCTTTACAAGCATAAAAACAGATGCAACAAATTCCTAAGTAAAACATGGTAATGATGTACGTATATATTAAATTTTGTATTAAATATTTGCATGTGTACTAAGAATTTACATGTCTGATGTAGGAGGATTTGTGGGAGGGGAGAGAGTTCAGATTTAGATGCAAGTACTAAATCTCAGCCAACTATGATAACATCAATCATGTAACATGTTGGACTCTAAAATTCCATGAAGAAATCCTTATTTGCTCAAAATTCAGAAACTAATATAGATTTCAACTCTTTTCAGGAATCAATAAATCTCAGAAATCTGTAGGTTTTTTTATATATATATTTGCATTTCTAGAAAATGAATGTGTCTTTCTGAGGTACAGACACTTAATATCATTCTGTCAAACACTTTAACAATCCCTGTAGTGTTCTATTTTGCCCTGTTCAACCATCAGATTCCTTTCCTATTTCTGAAAAGTTTTGTTAGCAAATCCATTTTAACTACATCTTATTCAATAATCTTAAGCTGGATCATATGAATGTTTTCTAGAGATTTCAAACTGCTTCACTGAACTGTCAGTACAACCCAGTGATCTCATTAAACAGAATCCTCATAATACTAACCATGTTGTTAGAAAGAACACATTTGACTAAAAGGTAATATAATGGCCCTGTCTAATGTAATGCTCATTTTTAATGAATTTTATCAGAAAACTGATTCAAACATGACACACACAATTAAGTGTTCCCACATTTAATATACTTTAATAATTGCCACATTAGCTTTGGTTTCATTATTTCTTGGAAGAGCTTTTTTTTTTCTTCCTAATGTATTCTATACAGTAAGGTAATACCCTGAGCATTGCATACAGCTATGAAGTCTCTTTCTAATTCATCTAATTATGATGCATGGTCAAAAGAAGTTGTGTGTATAATGTAAAAAAAATAGCTTAATCAGTTGGTAATGAGAAAAGAATCAAAACTCTTCTTTCTTGAATTGAAATAAAACTCATAGGCATATGATTTGTGTTCCTTCCTCCATGATAACTGTAATATACAGAAGACCTTAATAATAATAAGTATATATTAATAATAAAGTATTAAAAAAAACCCACAAAAATATACATAATTACAGCTGTGAAAACACAATGTAATTTTGTAAATGCATTGGATTTATTGATTCCTGCATAGGAATACATTCTAATGCTCAGCAGGAAGTCTATCAAACTAGTAGTGCAGGATTTTAAAAAGTGTTTAAAAACTTTCCTTTTATTTTTCTGTGATTTGTTTTTTTGTTTTTTTTTTTCCTTTTTTTCCCCACACCAATTGAATTCTGAACTCAGATGGAATATTTTAACATTCCCTACAAGGGTGTGCAGTCATATAGACCTATTTCGTACTAGTACTGATGAGAGCTGCTAAGCATAAATGGCTAAGCATAAATGGCTTCTACTTATTCACTTTGATGTTGACTTCTAGAGAGGAGGAAGGAATATATAAGGGACAAAGTAGGGGCTGGGTTGTAGTAGCAATGACAAATTTGTATTGGCACAATTATGTCAACTATAGTATGTCTAATCACGTGGATTCAGTTCTTGCAGAAAACCAAAATAATTAGGTTTTCATTAGACTTACAAAAACATTGAAAGTGTTGCTCACACAGACAATTTACTGGGCTTGGGTGCCATAACATGTGAGGTGGTTTCATGTAAATAAGCAGGAAACTCCCTAGTCCTAATCAGAATGCAGTACTAGCAGCAAGCAGAACTGCTATGTGACAGTACCTATAGCAATTGGACAGATCAATACAACGGGAAAGGTATTACAACTAAGGTGTGATGACAAAAGGACTGGCACAATAGAGAGTTGCTATAAAGGACGGGAACAAGATTGCTCACTCATATCAGAAGATTCTAGGTTCTCAGGGGAAGGCTTCACCAAGGGATCTCCAGAAAGAAATCCTTCCCCAGTGACAGCCAGACATTAAATGGGGTGTAAGAGAGGTGGAGCCAGACTCCACCCCTTCTGGTTGCACAGGTGAATTGCCTTCACCTGTTCTCCCAGGGTTGACCAAGTCCTTTCCCTAGGAGCTCAATCACTGGTTCAGGCCACAACTCAATAGTTCCCATTCAGTACCTTACCAACTGATGGAGAATTTTAGTCCACATGGACTTCAATCAGGAAAGTAACATGGCAGACTGTAAGCAATGCAGGAATTTCTGGAGTGCATCGAAGTGCAAAGCTTAGATATGCTAGTGTCTTAGAAGATATTAGCCAAAGCAACAAGAGAAGAATCATTACAGAACTTGGTGCTCAGCAGTGTAAATCAGCTCACCGAAGAGGTTAAGATTGGATGCAATCTGGGCTGTAGCAACTACACTATGGTTGAGTTCATGATGCCAAGGAAAAAAGGCATGGGGAAAAACAGTTCCTTGAACATCAGAAGACCAAATTTCCAGCTATTTAAAGAATTAGTGGAAGAGATCGCTTAAGAAGTTATCCTTACCACAGAATTATAGAATCATAAAATCACCAAGGTTGGAAAAGACCTTCAGGATCTAGTCCAACTGTCCACATACACAACTATTACCTCACTGAACTATGCCCCTGAGAGAAAAAAGAATGGAGCAGGCCTGACAACTCCTTAAGTACACTTTTTTAGTGTGTAAGAGCTCTTCATTCCCAATTAAACAGAAAGAAATCAAACAGGGCAGGCAGGAAACCAGTAGGTCTGAGCAAGGCTGTGCTGGTGGAACTGAAGGAAAAGGGACATGAATAGACACAATAGGGATTCTGTAGCTTCACTGATGTTGTGGTTTTGTGATTTTTTGTTGTCAGTATTCCACATCAGAACATCATGTGGACCAGGAGGAGTTAGTGAGTTAATGTTCTTGTTCCGTTTACCGCTTTTTGTGGACTCTTTGAGTACCCTGATGGGAGGGGAGGGAGCAGCATCTCCAGAGGACCTGGCGGGAAGCAGAAGTGGGGTGGAGCTCCACACAGACCCGGAGCATCAGCCTCTCTCCCTCTGGCCCCAGCTCAGCCATCTCAGCTTGCCACGGAGAAAGCACGTGCTTTCCCTCACACTATCGTGGTTTGACTCTCATTTTTTGATACTCTTGTCCCTCTCATTTTGTTTGATTTAGTTAAATTCAGTAAATTTCTCTTCCTCCTCAGATTGTTGCCATTGTGTTTTCTCTTTGTTAGAGCTATCGGCTAGCTCTCTGCCCTTCCCCTGCTCCTGGAGCACATGTGGCCTGGGCCAGCCGGGTTGTGGCAAACTTCATACCCCTTTTTTTCTCTTCCTTCCCAGGGCCTGTGCCCCCCTGTCATGGGCATATATATAAGGATAACACTGCGACAATTAGTCAGAAAAGAAAGGACAAGGAGAGTGTACCACTTTGATAAGTGAAAAGAAAGAACTAGGGAATAACTAATTGAAAGCAGCCCTTCAGAAAAGGATTGGGGGTTCTGCTGGACAAAAAGCTTGACACATGCCAGCAGTGTGCCTTTGCAGCTAAGAAGGCCAATTGTATTCCAAGCTGCACTGAAAGAGGGATGGCCAGCAGGACAGCCTCCCCCAGTAGGACAGCCTCCCTCTGCACAATCCTCATGATGCTCCATCTAGAGGTATGGAGGTTCAGCACAAGAAAGATGTAGAGCTGTTGGAGTGGGTCCCAAGTAAGGCCACGAAGATGATCAAAGGGCTGAATCACTTCCATGAAGAAAAGTTAAGGGACTTGGTCTTGATCAACCTGGAGAAGTGAGGATCTAGAGAGATCTCACTGTGACCTTGAAGAAATCCTATAAGCAGGAGGGAGAGTGGCTTTTTACATTGTCTAATAGTGCTGGGACATAGGGAAATAATTTTAAACTAAAATAGGGTAGATTTATGTTAGAAGTTAGGAGGAATTTTTTTCTCATAAGCTGGTAGTGAGGCACTGGCACAGGTTGCTCAGACAAGTTGTGGTTGCCTCATCCCTGGAGGAGTTTATGGCCAGGCTAGACAGGGCCTTGGGCATCCTTGGGTCACAACCCTGCTCACAGCAGTGTTTGGAGATGATCTTTAACATTCCTTCCAAATGAAGACATTCTATGATTTTATGACTCTGTTATTCAATTCTATTTCAAGTTGTAGGTGACAGGAACTAACGTTAGAAAGATAATGGTTAAATCCTTAGTTCCTGCAGGGAATTAAATGAAATGTGTTACTACAAACTAAAAATTACATGACAATATTCTTTAAAAAAAAAAATAAAAAAATTAGAAAGTATCCACATCTTTCACAGTGGTGTAGTAGATGGTTCTGAGAGCCGGTCTTGAAACTGAAAGTGTCCGCATGAACTCTGATTTAGAACAGGTTACTTTAGATTGTGGAAGAGAAAAAAGCATAATGAAACAATCTCTCCTAACCCCAAAAAACACAGCCTGAAAACAGACAAATACTACTTTAGGGCCTATGTAGGGTCTTTCCATCAACCCTTGTCAGAATGATCAGTATTTGCAAATAAAAAAGTAAAATAGTACATGACTTCTGCTTCTGATTAATTGGCTTTATTTTGATATAATTAACCAGATACATATAACAAAAAAGTCTATGTGAAATGAAGGTTATTTATGTCAATAAACGAAAGATATTTACATTTCCTGCAAATAAATTGCTCTTTCCTATGGAATGGCATTAATATCAGAAACTGCCTACTTAAAGCTGACAATGACAACACAGTTAACATCTGTTTCCAATCTTATTACTGAATAGCGTAAAACCTATAAGCTGCAAATGTATTTTCTAGTACACACTATAGCAATTGGCAGCAAAATACATCTCATATTATGCAACTGTAAACGTACAAGACCTCATTGCATTGAAGGATAATGTCTGAGTGATGGCCAATTTGGCTCTATAGCCAAATTCATTTGCATTCAACATCTGAACTATCAGGATTATGGATTCAAGAACAGCATACTGCTGAATTGTGGCATTCAATGAGAATTCTCTTGGCTAGACTAGTCAAGAAATTTGGCTGTACCCATTTAGAACTCACTCTGTTAGTTTAGTGAGTGGTACTGTTTATTGAAACAACAGATGCACAAATTCTTTGTACTGCTGGTGATAAATTCACTGATTACAAAGCACATTCAAAGAATAACATAGTCTGACCTCAAGCATACTAAGTCATAAAAACAACTCCATAGAGATCTGGTAAAGCACTCAGCATTAGTGAGTGTGAGAATCTTACCCAATTGGCATTCCCCTGGGGGGTGAGACAGACTGTCAACTGATACCAGGAATCAGAATTATCCTCCTGACATCTTCCCAGAAATCCTCCCTCACTTAGGCCATTTTTATACCACTTCTTGCTTTTTTTCAGGTGGAGTTTGGGTACCCTGCATTGTCCAAGGTGATGATGGCACACTATGAACAAATGAGGTGAGATTTCTTTCCACTTTTTAGTTCAAATCCCCTGTAAACTAGTGTCTAAAATCATGACTGCATTTTCTTGGCATACTTATATCATAATCTTCAAGCATTTTCCAGCACAAATAATTTCTTTGCTCAGATGTTTTCAGCTGCACATAGGATAGTTTTATGTTTATACTCACTGGATTAAAAAAAAAATCTTTCATGATGTTCAAATCTATGTTTACAGAATTACTGTCAATGACACAGCCAAATTCTTAAACTGGGTCTTGTTCATAGTTTATACTCTGAATAATTTGCATGGGAACAGAAGACAGAGTTTGTTAGAAAATTATCTGGAATGTTTCGAAAGTATCTCATGTTGGATAAAGTTGATTTTTCATGAGATTTAGTACACTATATGTAACTGTATATTTTAAGGCAACAAACCTGCTCTTCAATTAAAACACTGTAATGAAGTTAATAAGACAAGTACCCTGACCTTCATTTACCTGTGAATGACATGGAGACAGTTTTTCTCTGAGGAGCTTGTAAATTTAAATTCATACATTTTCTATGATTAATAAAATGTAATTATATTAATCCAGATTATAATTTCAGAATTCTTATTTCTAGTCTTTAATATTTTTTTGTGTAATATCAATATAAAATTGGTATTTTCATATTTCTAAGACAGTTTAAAGGAGAGATCTCTCCAGTGTCAACTTCGTTTTACCCCTTTTGATCTTCTGGACACTATCATGTATTCTTGTCCTGGTACTTCTGTGAAGATACTGAGAGGACACCTATGAGTTACTTGCAGGAATGAGATAAGAGGCAAGAGAGAGTTGTGAAAAAGACTATTTTAAAATTTTGCATTTCTCCAGAAATGCTTTAAGTTCAAAGTGAATTTGAGTTAAAAAACAAACAAACAAACAAACAAACAAACAAACAAAAACGTTTTGGTTCTTTTTAGTCATTATGCTGGTTTACTCTAAAATTTTTTTTAAATGTGTTTTTTTTTTGTCAGCTGGCTTTCTTGGTGAATGACAGCTCTTGCTGGAATAAGTGTAGTGTAGAGACTTTTCATCTAATGCAATGAGAGGGAAGAAATTACAGAAGATATGTGATGCTAATCACAAACATTTTTTTTTAAAAAAACCTTTTCAGCTTTACTAAACTACCTGTTTACTGCAGTAAAGGTAGAGTTTCCAGAACTCCATCTTTAGAAACTATTTGAGCTGTACACCTTTTCCTCCCCCCAATTTTTTTTTTTAAATCTTTTTTTTTATTGTGTGTTCAACAGGTAGTACATTTGACCAATACCTATATCTGACTATCATCTATTTTCTCTGTGCAGAGAGTTAAGAAGGCTGAATCACTTAAATGTCTGTGGAAAGGAATCACAGAGCCAAAAACATTTTTAAAATACACTGAGTACTCTTGGAAAGCTTAAAATGATATTCATATCACTCAATAGCTGAGATTTTTTAGAATCTGCTGAAAGAAGTGTCATTTTGAAAACAATATTTGATCACATTTAAGTACATAATGGAGAACTATTATTTAATACAATTTAGAGGTTTGATTTCATTGACTCTTACTCAAAACATTGTCCAGAATGTCAATTTAAGTGTAAGCTGCACAAAATCTTTTCTACTAAAGCAATTTAGAACTCTATTACCTTTAAGCAAACTTAAAAACAAAACCTCCAAAGGCACAGTTTCCTCTTTCCATAAATATATATACATATAATATATAAAAATACCTAAATAAATATGTATTTATACTACAATAGTATCAAATGAATCTTTGGTTCAATTATTTGCTGATTCTCATTGTATCCTACTTTGAAAGAGAAAATGGAAGTGGAGAGGTATGAGAAGCTGGAAAAAATTTTGGCTGAAATCTTGTTCTGAGATATAATTTACTCAATAAACTTTAGAGTTATGATTACTATGAGCAAAGTGGTAAGAGAAACATGCTTTTACCCTGATGAATAAAACATAAGTACCCCTGACAACTACTCTCACCCCTGACAAATATTTCTATATATAAATGCCCCTGACAACTAAAGCAAGGCCTGACAAAAGAAACAGAAGTGCCCCTGACAATCAGCTGCTGCCCTTGGCAACAGAAGCACTTCTATGAAGAATCATAGAATCATAGAATTACTCAGGTTGGAAGGGACCTCAAGGATCATAAAGTCCAATCGCAGCCTAACCATAGTACCCTAACAACCCTCTGCTAAATCATATCTCCAAGCACCACATCCAAACAGCTCTTAAACACATCCAGGGATAGTGACTCAACCACCTTCCTGGGGAGTCTTATTCCAATGTTTAACCACCCTTTCTGTAAAGAAGTGTTTCCTAATATCCAACCTAAACTTACCTTGGTGCAACTTGAGGCCATTTCCCCTCGTCTTGTCACCTGTCACCAGTGAGAAGAGACCTACCCCGCTCTCACTGTAAGGACCTTTCAGGTATTACTCTCTTCTAGTAAGATCTCCCCTCAGCTGCTTCTTCCCCAGACTAAATAGCCCCAGCTCCCTCAGCCTCTCCTCATAGGGCTGATTTTCCAAGCCCTTCACTAGCCCTTCTCTCGACCTGCTCCAGTACCTCCACGTTGTTTTTGTACTGAGGTGCCAAAACTGAACACAGTTCTCAAGGTGAGGCTTCACCAATGCCGAGTACAGGGGCAGGATGACTTTCCTAGTCCTGCTCACCACACCATTCCTGATACAAGTCTGGATGCCTTTGGCCTTCTTGGCCAGCTGGGCACACTGCTGGCTCATATTCAGCTGACTGTCCATCAGAAAGGTCCCTTTCCATCAGGCAGCTTTCCAGGTACACCTCCCAGGCCTGTAGGGTTGCCTGGGGTTGCTGTGACCAAAATGCAAGACCCAACACTTGGCCCTATTGAAACTCATGCCGTTAACCTTGGCCCATCAATCCAGTCTGTCCAGGTCCCTCTGCAGTGTCCTTCTCCCCTCGGGCAGATCAACGGTCCCTCCCAACTTGTTGTCATCTGCAAACTTACTGAGGGTGCACTCAATCCCCTCATCAAGATCATCAATGAAAATGTTAAACAGAAGCAGCCCCAGAACTGAGCAGTGGGGGACACCGCTCGTGACCGGCCGCCAACTAGATTCAACTCCATAGACCACGACTCTTTGGGCCCTGTCATCCAGCCAGTGCTTCACCCAGCAGAGCGTACACCCATCCAGACCATGGGCAGCCAACTTCTCCACAAGAATGTCATGGGGGACAGTGTCAAAGGCTTTACTGAAGTCCAACTAGGCCACATCGATAGCCTGACCCTCATCCACTAAGCGG
Source organism: Syrmaticus mikado (assembly GCA_003435085.1). Classification (NCBI taxonomy): domain Eukaryota; kingdom Metazoa; phylum Chordata; class Aves; order Galliformes; family Phasianidae; genus Syrmaticus; species Syrmaticus mikado. The sequence goes on along the minus strand of QGNR01000094.1, from coordinate 1,511,076 downwards.
GTCACCTTGTCATAGAATGAAATCAGGTTTGTTAGACAGGATCTACCATTCATAAATCCATGCTGACTGGGCCTGATCCCCTGGTTGACCTTTAATTGGTCCATGATGGTTCCTGAGATCATTTGTTCCATGACCTTCCTGAGCACCAAGGTGAGACTGATAGGCCTGTAGCTACCAGGATCATCTTTCTGTCCCTTTTCGAAGATGGGCATCACATTTGCCAGTTTCCAATCCACCAGGACATCCCTGGTTAGCCAGGACTGCTGAAAAATGACAGACAGTGGCTTGGCAATCACATCCACCAGCTCCCTCATATGAGGAAAAAGGTGTGTCACTGAATTAGCCCACTGTCATTCACTGATGTTTGCTGAATGTGTATGGGGACTAAGCAGTGGATCTGAGCACAGTGAGGGAGGCAAGTAGTAATTTTCAGCAGAGAAAACAGCCATGTGAAAGGCAAATTACACAGATTTTTATGACTGTGTCATGCAGGCTCTTGTTCATTGCTGGTGAAATGTATAGCCAGTGGTGGTGACTATGCTGAAAAATACTATTCTGTAGATGAAAAATTGCTGTATCAATTAGTGTTATTGTGCACGTTGTATCTGTTGTAGTTTCTATGGAAATAAATAGAAGGCATTAATTTTGAAACAAATTATGCAGATGAAATTTTGAGTACATACAGTAGACCAAGCAGGCACTACAACAGTAATGTGGATGAGAGAACAAGTGGAACAATCATAAAGAAAATAGTGGCAAGGAAAACTTAAATGATGTGGAGAACAAGAAAGTAAATATTTTTTAAAAGGTAGCACTTGTAAACTATTATCACAGCCATACCTATATGTAGTATTGTCAGTGTCTTGTGCAAAAATGTGCAGTACTGGACTGAAATTGTTCTAATCTGATAGTTACTTAGACTGACGGGAACAACCAAACTGTGATGGCATTTGTAGAGTAAAATATGCAAGTTTTTCCTGGTAGGAATGATGAAAAGTCTGATAGTAAAAATGGAGAAAGTTTTAGGTGTAATTTACATATAAGTATATAAGCAGTGAAAGATGAGAAACAGAAACTGTAGGATTTCATGATCTTACAGACTAAATTATTGGATGATAAGTTTGAAAATCAGAAAGGAAATTTTTGTTTCAACTGCATACACAATTGAGATGGCAAAAATGTATTTTATTATTATTTTTTTTTTATCAGGAGTTTTGTAAAAGCCAGAATAGTATTTGAAGAAACTAGGACACAAGACTTGGTAAAAATATCACATAACAGAAACAAGAAAGTTTCTAAATATTTCAGAGTGGGAGTGGGATTAAACTTATGTGTGTTTTGTGGTGTCAAAATTTTTATCCGAAAGACCCCATAAGCTTAAGTCCCTCAGAACAACTAAGAGTAATTTATTTGTCTGTAAGTTAGGTTGGGTGATAATTTGAATTTTAACTATTGAGAACTCAATGTTTTTCTAATCAAAGGAAATACTGCAATGTATATATTTTTGAACTGTTACCTCATTTTTCTTATTGTTTGTAATTCTATACTGATTTATTGGAAGACTAAAATATCAGGGTCTGGGTTAGAAAACAAAATGAGCAATTTGTTATTGCTGTGTTGTCACTAATTCAGGTCAACAGCTGGGATTGAGTAGGGGAAACAAATCCCAGCACATGCGCTCCACAGAGAACCTTAACAGTACGACATTCAAAGGCTTGATGAAAATTATATGCATTCTCAGGGAGTTTAAAAGGCATTTGTGTTATGACAGTCTGGCAGTGTGACAATTCCTCTTCAACACCTGTGCTAAGAAAAGATGTCTGAGGGACTAGATTGATGTTACCAAATGAGAAACACTGTCTGGAGTGTATGTTCATATGGATCAGAGCTCCTTTTTGCTGATGGAACCATATGGAGTGCTCAGAATACTGAAAATTAGATTAAATGAAAATAAAGTGCAAGGAGGATTAAAGGAAATTTTGCACATTTAAACAAGTATTATATAAAAATCTATTGCAGAGGAAGTGGTAATTTTAACATGCTTTTCTTTTCACTCTGGTTTCAGAAAAATAGGAAAACCAGAAATGAACAAATCTCATACAATTTTTTATTAGTTCCATTAAGAAAAAGTTCTACTGTGATAAACAAATAGTTTTGAAAGAGAATCACCCTAATTAACCGATTTGTTTTACAGCAAACCAAAAGCACTTTGGAAAGTGGGACAGTTCTTTGCAGAGAGCTTGACCTATGTTTTTTTTTTTGTTTGTTTTGTAAGATTTCCTCATTTTTTTCCAGCTGCCTGCAAGGAAGAACATCCTATCATCTATCTACCTGTGGTGCTCTCTTATCTGTCTCTGAAATACTGCACAAAGCAATGTGTCAGTTATTTGAGGACAATGGAAGAAAATTAGTGATTTAGGATCACCAAAACTCAAAAAGACTGAATGTGTGAAGACCTGCAAGAGAACTAACAACAAAGGTACAAAAAAATGATTGAAAGTTACAGGTAGTTTTAGATGCTGCATTGAAAATTCAGGAAAATAATTTCTCTCTTGTATTGAGAAGTGGGCGCACAAAAAAACATCATTGAGAAAGCAGAGTTGGAGTAAAATAGAAGCATTATGTGGAGAGAGAAAGATGAGGGGGAAAAAAAGTAAGAGAAAGTAGTCCAAGATTTACTGACCTGTTTCACCCGTTCACAATCATAATCAATATTATTGATTAATTAAGGGGTTACCTTGTATTTTCACTTGAAAGCAGACAACTTATCAGCTGGGAATGAAGAAATGAGAAGATGAAAGGAATGAAAACTGTAGTGCGGATAGAAAAATATAATTAACTCAATGCTTGAAACATTATTTTTGTCCATATTCCTCTAAAAAAGAAGTTATAATCAGGACTGATCTTGCAAAGATATTCTCTTCAACTAGATTGAGTGGCATCCACTGATGAAGAAAGAATTTGATATCAGGTATTCAGTGAATCATAGTTAAAGTATAACCACTCTTTCTCTCTAATGTGCTTCAGTATAATCTGAGGCTGGATGTGCCCTAGGTATGAAGAGATTTGCAATCAAAATCATTTAGAATGCCAGAAGGACAAGCTTAGAGTTTGCATTAATATGGATACTTTGGTATTTTAACTGTAATTTTTCTCTATTAAAATGTTTGAGAAATAGTTTTATGCACATACATATTTTAGTTATGTATTTTATATTAACTTTGAGATTAGTCATTGGTGAAGAAATATTGTAGATAAATTGAAAAAAATTCCAGTGTGGCAAATAAATTAAGAAAAGTATAGCATCATTTTTATTATCAGTAAATTTCTAACAGGCTACAATTTCTGTAGAAGTCTTCTGTTGAGCATTTCTGAAATCTAGACAATATTCGTAGAAGATTGTAGATTAAAGAAAACTGAAGGACATGTAAGAAGGGATTTCAATTGCTACTTATTGCCCACACATATTGCTTCTGTTTCAAGTAATAGATACTCTTTCCAACTTTTTCCAAGTATTCCCTTAAAGAAAACTTAGAGTGGATTGGATTATTTCTTCTTAAGAAGAAGTGTTAAATGATGGATTAATACTTAAAGAATGTACGCAGTAAGGTGGACTTTTCTCCTCCATATACACATCTATTTTAACCTTTGTGTTTTTTTTTTGATCCCCCTAATCTAGATATGTTTGAAGTTGGGTGTTGGGTGTCTCTCACCCTTGGAGTACAACGTGTCTATTGCTCTAATCTCTGAGTATCTACTGGGCATCAAATATACTCTGGGGTCTGACTGCAGACAACCGGAGTTTAGACTAAGAGAGAGATGTATTAGTATCTGGGTGGTGCAAGCGATATTTAGAGGTCATGTGAAACATGAGCCTATTTGCCTGCCAGAGCCACACCACATTACTAATGCTAAACAGTATAGACTCCTAGGGGTGCAAGAGGAAATCTCACGATTGCTGAAGGAACTAGAAAAAGTAGGAACTGTAAGACCTACAGGTAGCCCATATTATTCCCCCATATGGCCTGTACAAAAGTTGGGTGGTACATGAAGAATGACAGTGGATTACAGAGAATTGAATGACGTCACACCACCTTTTCATGTGGCCATACTCCCTATTGCCTCCCTGATGGACACACTGAGTAGGGACATAGAAACCTACAATTGTGCCCTAGACTTGGCAAATGCATTCTTCAGTATTCCCATCCATTGAAGAGAGATCAGTTTGCATTTGGGGAGGCAGGCAGCAGATCTTTCAGGTCCTGCTGCTCAGGTACTTGCCCCAATATATTGTCATAACCTAGTGGCCTGTAGTTCCCTGGATGATCCCATGCTGACATATAAAACACTGGAGACATTAGGAAAGGCAGTAGATTCATTGATTTCCTATCTACAAGAGGGGCTATAAACCCACAGAAAAGTGCAAGGAACAGACCTGTCAGTGAAACACCGGGGTGTAGTTTGGTTGAGAAAGACCAAAGTACTACTCAGTAGACAAGGTTTTGTAGTTCCCACTTCCTACCACACAAAGGCAGCTGAAAGAGTTTTTTGGACTTATTGGGATACTGGTTCTCCTTTATATGCCACTTAGCACAGCTGCTGTGGCCTTTATATAGACGCACAAAGAAATATCAAAAATAGGACCAGGGGAGAAGAGAACAAGAGGCATTCCAACAAGCAAACCTGGCTGTTAAACAGGCCCTGGCACTGGGTATATTTGACCCCATCCTTTTAGCCATTCTTCTAGATGTCCATGTAACTCACGGTAGGTTTTATGGCAGCAACAGAATTCCGTTTGAGCCCCAGTTGGGTTCTGATCTCAGGTTTGGCATGGAGCAGGAGAAAGATATTGTATGATTGAAAAACAGTTACTGGCTGCCTATCCGCATTACAGGCCATAGAAGCCAATAACTCAAACATCTGAAGTCATAGTTAAGACCACCTTGACAAAAGGGGTGGGTAAAAGATCTGACCAACCTTCCTAAGACAGGGGTGGCCCAAGCACAGACAGTGGCATGGTAGGTCACCTATCTCAGCCAGAGAAGTAGTCTGTCTTCATCACTACTGAAAGAAGAGCTTCAGAAGATCCTAGGCCCAGTGACGTATCACAGTGCTTTGCCAGAAGAGACGAGTCATTCCACTGGAGAAGAGTCCCATTTAGGAAGGTAAATGTCCCATCCTTCAAGATACTCCCACCAGTTGAGAGGGGTCTTAAGACAGGAGCTGGAAAGGTTCATTGGTAGAGCTTTAAACTAAGTATGAAGGGGTGGGGGTGTAACTGAGGTCACTATAATGGTGCCTGTATGTAACATCCCAGTGCTTCTAGGATAGGAATGTGCTAGTAAGATCCCACAGTCTTATGTCTTGGGGAAGAAGGAGGACAACTCACCTGCAGTGTCTGATGCATGGACTCAGATGTGAATGATCTAAATTATTTATTACTAGTTCTCTTATCATTTATATACCTTCACAAGGTTTTCTTTCTCTAGCTTCCCCATTTACCCCTACAACTTTTCCAACCACCTTTACATATCAAAAGATCATTCTACAAATACTCCTTATCCTTTCATGTGGGCACTTATCCAATCAGAGCCATGAGTTGCTCCTTCTTTTAGAGGTGCCCTTGATTCTCATGCTGTTTATCTTGCTACAGCTGCTGCTCAGTACAGTCCTTCCTGTATTCACACACTCACCCTTTTGTAGGAAAACCACAAGGGTTGGTGTGAGGTTGGTGGGTATGGAATCACCTGAATATGGTGTATAATAAATGAAAATTATGTAAAGGAATATTATATAATTTAATAATATTAAGATGTTATAATAATGAAATAAGCAAGAGAGTTAGGCACAGCGAGACAAAGAGAATAAATAGGAGGCTTACCCGTGTCGTGGGCTCGCTCAGGAAACTCCAGTGGAGTGG
>QGNR01000094.1:1464348-1497148 GCA_003435085.1 Syrmaticus mikado | reverse complement strand
AACCTCCCTGGGCAGCCTGTTCCAGTGCTCCGTCACCCTCACCGTAAAGAAGTTCTTGCGCACATTGGTGCGGAACTTCCTGTGCTCCAGCTTCTGGCCATAATCTTTCTATATCTCCTGAGTCATGCCTCCCCTAAGTCAGCAAGGGGTCACTATTTTGATGGTGTCATCCAAGACTCAGACAAATAATGCACATCAATTTATTGAGAGCTTTGTTAACTACTAACAACAACTGCTTGGAGGTAAAATTATCTAATTGGCTAATTACCATTCATAAGTGTTACAAGTAAGACGATTTTAGGCAATGGCTACTACAAAGAGTAAAAGAATAAAAGAACATAAAGAGAAAAGGTAGAAAACAGGAAAAGAGAGAAAGATGGGCAGATACATTAATACAGCAAAGCAAGGCAGTTCATCACTCTTAGATCAGCGATGTCTTGGTGTCAAATGCTGAACTTCAGTAGAGATGGGTCAACAAATGTTGTGTTGTTCAACTGATGATGACCAACAACAGTGCAAACTCTAAACATATAGTCCAAAGTGGTCAAGTCAGCTCTTTTGGTGTGATAGCTTAATGGCTTTGGGATCTCAGCAGAAACAATTTTTTTTGCATCTTCCAGGTCTTGAAAATTTAAGTCAGCAGATATGAGAAAGCAGGGAGATGACAACTAGTATATTGTCTTCACAGCATACAATGATATCATCTCCCAATTTCCTGTATCAAGCTGGAGTTATTTGCTAACAGGCCAAGCTTTCAGTCAGTTAACACTCCTAAGCCCTTCTTTTTGAAGGTAAACAACTCCAAAGAAATGCTTTCAAATGTAAAATTGTCCACAAAGTGATGCTGATTGCCTCATGTTGTTTGAAGACACTCCTTACCAGTATCACACAGTTGTAGATATGAAAGCTGAAGTATTTCCATTGAAATAATATGGCTAGATTGTCTAGATTGATTTAAAAATACTGAAAATAACATGAAGAATTATACAGAATCATACTTAACCCCACATCTTTGCAATTATTCATCTAAACATCTAGATTCAAAAGGTACAAAATATTTCTTCTTGCATGACTTTAGTAATAAAAGTATGAAGTAACAAAACTAGTATTTATATTTAGAATTAAGATTACTGTGCTCTAGTTGCTCTATCTACTTTCTTTCTATTAATTTTGCATTTTATGAAAAGATAACCACCACCATAGGAATAGAATTGTGACACCACTAGGTGCCAATCAAGTAATTTTTTCATAACCCTTCTTAGAATCATAGAATCATAAAATTGCTCAGGTTGGAAAAGACCTTAAAGATCAAGTCCAGTCACAATCTAAACATACTACCATAACTCAAATAACCCTCCAATTCAAAATCTTGTCCAGTGTACTTCTTACAGGAAGAAAGTTTTTTCTGTATTAGCTGTAGATGATAGTTTTCTCTTGTGTTTAGAGTATCTAGTTCCTACTTCCTTCACTGCTTGCTGAACTCTCATTTTTTTCTCATTCTTCTTTCTCACAATTGCTATGCAGCTTTATTTATGTTTACTTAAATATAACAGAAGTGTCATCAACACCACTGACTGTCTCAGCTTCAGTCATCAAAAGATCCATTTTGAAGCCTACTTGAGCTAGTTTTTTTTAACACAGAGGTAGCCCTATTCTCTCAGTCTTTTCATTTCACCCATCCAGCAATACCAAAACTTTGATTCATAAACCAAATAAAAACAGTAATGTTATTTCAGTGTCCCAAACTGCTAGCCATCATGCAAACTGACTTACATTTTATCCATGATGGATATTTTCGGTCAGGTAATGACATACACTTATTTCCAAAAAAAAAATAAAAATAAAAATAAAAATAAAAATAAAAATAAAAATAAAAATAAAAATAAAAATAAAAATAAAAAAAAAAAAAACACAAGTATACCACTAGGACTTCATTGTTTTCTATTGTCATATCATTCCTCATTCTTCAGGTTGGTTGTTTTCTATTGTCATATCATTCCTCATTCTTTAGGTTGGATATAAGGAAAAAGTCTATTACAGTGAGGGCGGTGAGGAACTGGAAAAAGGTTCTCCAGCAATGACGTTGACGCTCCATTCCTGGTAACTTTCAAGACAAGGCTGGATCAGGCCCTGGGCAACATGATCTAGCTATGCTTGTCCCTCTTCATTGCAGAGGAGTTGGACTAGATAACCCTCTCAGCTCTAAGGACTCTATGATTCTATGAACTTTCTCTTCACAAACTGATCACTTAATTTCTTATTTAATTTAACTGATTTGTTTGTTATCACTGAAACTGTTCAGATTGGTTTTGTGGCTATTTATCACTGTGCTTTAGGTGAAGTTATATAACTAAAAAAAAAGTCTTTGATTAATGGTAGAGGTGAATAACTGAATGTATCTCCATACATTAAACCAAGATCATGTATATAAGGAAATAAAATAGCAATGAAATAGATTGAAATTTCTGACCATAAATATTCTTAAATTTGTTTCTTGAATTTATATAAGAAGTATTAAGAATATGTATTTGTCTGTGACAAGGAATACAAATACAAGAATATAGCAATATAGCAAGAGCAGAAGTCTGGTAAAAAACTTTTGTACTATGAGATCTCAAGGCCAAGGAAGATATCCTCTCACCAAAAAGATTCATAAGATCTGAAGAATATTCGGTAGCAAGTCTTCATAACAATTACAGCATAACAACTGATGCCTATCATTACTTGCCTTTTCTATTTGATAATGTAATAAATCTACCACTGATGAAATACCTTTGGTTTCTTTTGAATAGCAGGTGTAAGAAATGTGTCTGTTCTGAATAACAAGGACTTCCTGAATTTCTTGTATAACTTCGCAGAAGACATTCCTAGTAACACTGATTTTGGAAAAAGAAAAGGAAAGCAAATCAAAACAGATAATAGAACATAATTTTCATCCTCTCTTGAGTCTCCCCATGCAAGCGCATCTCCTGGAGCAACCCATTACACACATGAGGACACACATCTCTCAATCATTTTCTTGCCTTACAGCAAGGTGTTCTGTTGAAACCTTTTTTTTTTTTTTTTTTTTTTTTTAATNTAAAAAAAAAAAAAAAAAAAAAAAAAGGGACTGCAAAACATTTTGCACTTAATGGGAGAGTATGAGCACAAAGGAATAGAAAGGAGTAAAATTATTTTCTGTACATATATATCAACTATACTTGTATCACATAATTTTACAACTGACAATTTTAAGTACTAATAATAAATACTTCATGTCAAAAAAAGAAGGAAGAAAAAGGCAAAAATCAGTTTTTGAAAGCTTCCTATAAGTGTAGGTTATTACCTCATTCCATGGGGATTTCAGATTTTCATAAGATGATTTTGAAAAATGAAAGGGAAAGCAAAATAAGACAGATAATAGAACGAACATATTTTCATCCTCTCTTGAGTCTCTGGAACAACACTCACAATATAGGACAAAAAAAAAAGCATTATTGTACTGATGATGAGGCTTGAGCAGTGTACAGAAAGAACTCCATTACATTAAATATTTGGCAGAGAAGGTCTGGACTCTGTTACGGCACATGCATTTCAAGTCCCTCTTTCTTCCCACAGATTTAAAAAAAAAAAAAAAACAAAAAAAAAACAAAAAACAAAAAACAATAGAGAAGAGATCTCATCAAGCACAAAATGAAATCTGAGCTGAAGCTTTCACTGCATTTGCAGAGTAATACTAATAAAAACAAGCAAAAAAAAAAAACACTGTATAAGGGCTATATTACAAATTCTATTTTTGCATCTATTACTACATCAACAAAATATTTGATCCTAAAGCATAGTTCATTTATTGGGATGTTTTAAATACAGGCTATGGCACAGTTTTAACCTGTGCTAATAAACACTTCTACAAGAAATGCTTGCCCATGGACGGGAGAAAAGTGTGTCACTTTGACATGTCTCCACTGGAAATGCTCTGCACTAATTTTTTTTACTAAGTCCATGTGTATTGTGTCTTAAAATCAAGAATCAAGAAAATACCTAGTAATAACACCTCTGCTCTAAGAGAAAGGACTGTAAAGCTGTTTCTAAAGGAACAATGCCAAAATTTCTGCTATGCACAATCCAAGAATCCACATTCTATTCCTGCAAGATTTTTCTCTTCCAACTGTTCTTTAAGCCAATCACCTTAATACAAGTCCTCAGGGAAGTTGTAGGCAGGAAAATCTTGTTATCCATACTGTCGTATACTGTCAGACCCATCTGCAGACTGAGACCTATTTTCTTTTTGGATTTTTTGCTAGGGGAGAGAAGAAGAGAGGAGACAGACATGTTCCAACTTAAGAGACTTCTTGACAGAGGCCAGAAAATTCAAAACCAAATAACATGCTTTGGGGAAGGAGAAGAGTCTGCCGTTCTATAGCTAATGCTCATCTGTGGCCGTTGCAATAAAAACACCAGCAGTTACTGGAGAGGGTGTGACTTCACCAACCTGTTAAATGATAGATCAGAATCCCACCACTAGAGTAGGCAGGTGTCATGGTTTTATGATTTTTGTTATTGGTATTCCACATCATAACATCATGTAGACCACTGTGAGTTAACGAGTTAGTGCTCCAGTTCTGTGGATTTTTGATAGTTCTGGGTATACCTGTCTCAAAAGAGAAGAGGAACTACGTACCCCCAGGGACTTTGCATTTCCATTTTCCATTCAGAGGGAAAGATAAAACAGTTCACAGGACACAAGATGTCCCTTTTTCCTTTTCTATTCATCTCTGCAGCATGTGTGTTCCCTAACTGTCTTGTCATCATTGTTAGAAAAAGGCCTTCAGTTTCTGGAGTCTCTCTCTATCTTTTATTTGATTTATTAGCCTCAATTCCAAATATTCTATTGTGTTATCTTGCATTCCAATCTCTTTTCTAGTAAATTAACTTTCCTCCTCAGATAGTTTCCATTGTTTTGGGTTGTTGTTTTTTTTTTTGTTTTTTTTTTTTGTTTTTTTTGGTTTTTTTTTGAGGCCCATTTCCCTACCCTTTCAACTTTTCTCCCCTTTCCCTTACCTGGGGTGTGAGTCCATGCGTCCCCCCACCCCATTAGTCATGGAACCAGGCCAAACAGCCCATAAACCATTTTCTGCAGAAATCAGAAATACTGCAGCAAATGCAACCATCTGTGCCCATCTTCCATAAAGGCCTTGGTCTCGTAGAGTTACACATAGAGATATATCCATATCCTCTACCATGCATGTGCTTCTGACTTAAGTGACTTCCTGCACACTAGGAGAGAATATGGCATAATTCCTGATTATACACTTGGTGCTGCATGTCTAATAATCAATGGCCTGTCTATCCTACACAATCTTGGAAGGAAGAAATACTGCAGGCCAGAATTTATTGAATTTGTAGACATCATTTAGAGAAAACAGATTTCTGTTTGTAGAGCAAACAAAGGTGATGACAGAGCCTTTATTTGAGAAATATACGCTATAGGAAAAGATATCAAAGAGAAATTAACTCACCTCTTCCAGTAACAGTTTGGAGAAAGGGGTGAGCTGAGGAATGCAGCTGTCTCCTGTTTGTACTCACGCAATCTGTCTTGGGACTGGTGCTCTTTAATATCTTTATCAGTGACATGGATGACAGAATCAAGTGCACTCTCAGCAAGTTTGCTGACGACACCAAACTGAGTGGTGCGGTTGACACAGGGGAAGGAAGGGATGCCATTCAGAGGGACCTCAACAGGCTGGAAAGATGGACCCGGGTGAACCTAATGAGGTTCAACACGGCAAAGTGCAAGCTTTTGCACTTGGGCTGGAGGAATCTCAGGCATCCATACAAACTGGAAGGAGCAGTCCTTGAGAGCAGCTCTGCTGAGAAGGACCTGAGGGTCTTGATAGATGAGCCAGTAATGTGACCTTGCAGCTCAGAAGGCAAATGATATCCTTGGCTCCATCAGAAGAGGGGTGGCCAGCAGGGACAGGGAGGTGATTGTTCCCTTCTACTCTGCTCTTGTGAGGCCCCATCTGGAGTAGTGTGTCCAGATCTGGAGCCCCCAGTACAAGAAGGACAGGGAACTGTTGGAGAGGGTCCAGAGGAGGGCCACAAAGATGATCAGGGGACTGGAGCACCTCCCCTATGAAGACAGGCTGAAGGAGCTGGGCTTGTTCAGCCTGGAGAAAAGAGGGCTGCGGGATGACCTCATTGCAGCCTTTCAGTACCTGAAGGGAGCCTACAAACAGGAGGGGAATCAACTCTTTGAAAGGGCAGATAACTGCAGGACAAGGGGAAATGACTTCAAGTTGAGGGAGGGGAGATTTAGATTGGGTGTCATGGGGAAATTCTTTACAGAGAGAGTGGTGAGGTTCTGGAACAGGCTGCCCGGAGAGGTTGTAGATGCCCTGTCCCTGGAAGTGTTCAAGGCCAGATTGGATGGGGCCCTGGGCAGCCTGGTCTAGTACTGAATGTGGAGGTTGGTGGCCATGCATGTGGCAGGGGGTTGGAGATTCATGATCTTTGAGGTCCCTTCCAACCCTGGCCATTCTGTGATTTTGTGATTCTGTTATTCTGTGAATGGGAACCCATGCAGATTCAGATTGCACACACACTCGCACAAACATTGCTGAAACAGAAAGAGTGGCTAAAGCCACTCTTCCCTTAACAAGATCATATAACAGAAAAACACAATATCTGACTTCCCTACTCTTCTCCATCTCTAGACTTGCTTTCTCATTTGAACTCCAGCAACCTATGTTCAAGATGCTCTGAATATTGGATATGGTTTTAGAGTATGTCATGGTTTCCACATAATTAGATTGACATCAGAACAGAATGGGTCATTATCTCTAGTACTTTTGTAAGCCATATAAGAACATGGTTTCTAAGGAAAGGAGACTATTGTCTAGCACTACTGGAAAGTTTGACCTTACAGTATAGACAGTCATAAAGAAGAATGACATATTAAACAGCACATTAAACTCCGCAGTCCCTACAGCAGGCTGTTATCTGCTCTGATAGATGACCTGCATGTGATATGAAGGCTTTGCAACCCTCAAGGGTTCCTTTAGGACAGGAAGTGGAAGTCTGCCAACACTAAATTAGAGAATATTCACTCCTCATTCACTATCTACTGAAAGCATTTCTTGTTTTCTCTAGCTACCAACATTATGTTCACATGAAGTGTTTTCATGTCCGCATACAGTGAGCAGCCACATGGATCAAAATTTTGACTGGAGGGACAAGACATAAGAAGGGATGAGATGGTTAAAGAAGCCTGTGTCAAGTACTGAGACAGAAAAGGAAAAATGCACAGAGAAATTGTAGCTATGGATTGCAGCTACAGTTTGAAATCACTCTGACAGAATTAGTCCTGAACCAGACGGATGTAGCTAGCTTCATGCACATCTCTGCTTTTTGCTACCTTGTTCTGAGGTGACAGTGAGAGCAGAAGCTGCACAATCTGAGCCTTTTGTGACCATTCTTTCTTGATACAGGCTGTGCAAGGTATACCAGCCAGTGATGTTCAACACTGATGTTGCAGTCATTGCCAAGGTTTGTCACCTTGCAATTAAATAAGTGACCCTTCATAACCTTCAGGGCCTCAGTGGAAGGAGTATGTGGTGCACAGCTCCAGAAAAATATCTGTATCTTCCAACCTTGTAATGGATAATCAACATCTGCCATGAGGCAGAGACACAGAGACTCACACAGACAATCATGGATGGTCTCCTGATCTTTCTTCTGGACAAAGAACTGAAAGCATTTGGCCACACGAGAGCCACAGGCATAACTGTTGTAGTGTGAGTGAATCTTATCCAATGCCCTTTAAGACTTATATGGGAAGAAAGTACTAATATCTGTGGTTCATAAGCTGAAAGGACATCTGTAAAGAATACCAGATAGGAACATAAAAGATTCCTAAGTATTTGTGGCATTTGATCTGGAAAGAAGTTTGTGCAACCTCCTTTACTGTGCTGATGAAGTCCTGCCATGAATGAATGATCTCACTCTTCATCCTCAGGACACAGAAAGTCAACATCACTCTGCCCATCAACTTTCCAGATATGTGGAAATTAAAGATATATGTGGTTTAACCTGGCAGTTGGCCAAGCACTACATAGTCATTTCTCTCACACCACCCCTTCCCAATGAGATGGGGAGAGAATAGAAAGAAAAAAACAAAGTTGTACTTGTTGGTTGAGACAAAGTTATTTACTAAGATAGAGAAAAGGAAAAGGATAATAATTATGATAAATATATGTATACAAGAAGTGATGCACAAGCAATTGCTCACGACCCCTTGACCTATGCCTAGCTAGACGCCCAAGTAGTGGAAGAGTGCCAGATGAACTACCACCTCCCTCAAAACTCCTTCCACTTGATGTCATATACTATGGAATACTCTTTGGTCTGTTTAAGTTAGCTGCCCTAATTCTCTTCCCTCCCAGGTCCTTTGGCTCTTCACTGCCTTGGTTCTGTACAGCACTGCTTAGCAACATCTACAAAAATTGATATGTTATCAACATTGTTTTTCTCCTAGAACCAAAATATAGCATCATACTAGGCACCCTGAAGAAAACGGTTCCATCCTAGCTGAAACTAAGACAGCAGGACAGCAAGCTCTTAGGGTCATTTCTTAATGGTCACACTGCAGGTGAAAAAAGATGGTTCTGTTTTGGTAGACCACACGTTTACTGTATGAGGCAGTATTGTACCACCTGATTCAAAGATGATGGGATGTAGCTTTAATTTTAGCTTGTATTTTCCCTCCCCTCTTCTAACTTTACAAATATATATATATATATAAAAGAATGCGAATTAGATATTGCCTGTGAAAGAGGAAGAGGCAAGTACATCAAGAACGATTCTTCTCATTTACCAAGAATTTGAAGTAATAAATAAGTTGTTTTCAGAAAATCACTCTTTATAGTGTTTGATACAGTGTATAGAAATATAATTACTTATTTCTGAATGTCATTGTACTTTTGAATTTGGATGTGTAGAGTACATTTTGGCTTTTTCCTCCATTCTAGTATCCACCCTTGTAGAGTCTACTTAACCTGCAAGAATTTTTTTCAGGAATTTACCCAGACTTGAACTAAAGAACTCAAGTAAAATAACCTCAATGCAGTTGCAGAGAAATTTAATGAAAGTAGTTATTTAAAACTCTTATTTTTATATGTTGCTTTTTTTTCTTTTCAAAATAACATTTTATTTTTTTTTCTATAACATCCAAGTATATTATAATACAAAATCTACATCTACATATAGATATCTAATTACCAAGAGCAAATAACTACTTAAATTTCTTGTTGCTAAACGAAGCAGACTCAAGACAGTGTCTTGAGTATCTCACCATAAAGTATCTTTTCCTGGCCTCAAATTATTATTGTAGCTTTTTCCTGAATCTTCTAATTTGTTATCATTCTCTTTAAAGACTGTAAAATTTTTCAGTAAGGACCTAATTAATATATATATATATATATTTTGTCTTTACTCCTAATCAATATTATTTTGTCTATATTTCGGCACTGTTTCTTATGGAAAGAGCGCACAACTCAAAACTAGCTGCTGACCTGAGGTGAATAGTACTTTTACTGCTTCAAATAACACTAGTTTCCAGTTTTGCTTTTCGTTTGATTTATTTGAGTTTAGTTTTGTTTGATATGGTCTAGTTCATTTCCTGGGAATATATTTTTTGAGCTTATTATTTCAAGAATTGTAGTAAGAATAGAAGGAAAAATGAAGCAGAAGACATAAAGTCTTAGTTGACATGTATCTTATTAACACAGTCTCACTGAAATGAATAGATTATCCTTTTATAATGTAAACATTTCAGTCTTCCCTTAGAAGATGGACTAAAAATGTAAATTGTTGCCTTGACATTTCGCAGATTCTATTTGCTTACCTTATCAAAGTGCAGTACTCATCCCTGATGCACTGCATTGATAACAAAAATATCTGTGCAAGAAGAGGCCATTATCCTTCAAAACTGCTTTCTTTTTTTCTACATCACTGTAGGAAGGAGAATTAAATATCATTATTAAATATTGCAAAGGAACACAGAGAGCAAAACAGAATTCTCAGTGAGCAGCAGCACATGCCTGGGAAAGTATTATTTAGCTAATTTTTTTGTGCAAAGACAAATAAATTGGAGTTTTTTTGCTATATATCAAGAATGTCAAAAAGATTAAAAACTTGATTTAACCCACGACCTTGAGAAGAAAAGAATCTCACTTTTAATTTCTTGCCTGGTATTTCTACGTTCTTCTGTTTTGCCTTTGGGTTCTGAGTAGCAAGAGAGATTTGTCTACCTATGTGTCAGATCTGAACAAACATTGATGTGTAAAGATTGAGAAAACTGAGACCAGAGAGCACACAAAAATCTCAGGTTTGTTTCTTCTTTTTAACTCCTCTACGGCTTTTCCCAAAAGAATGGGATGCAGTATCTTGATATAAATCAAAAGAGAATATGCAAGATGAGTCTTAATGTTGTTTGCAATTTCAGTTCTATGTCTAATAAGAAACAAATTAGTTTTTTCTTACTGTTTCACATTCCTGTGCCTTGCTGGGAGACTTTTTATAACATGTGCTATTGCTCTAAAGGAGCCCATGTCTGGAAAAGACTTCTACTGCTTCTAAACAAGATAGACTACAGGATGTAAACACTAGAAGTATTGAATGTATTCATACTACTGAATAAATTTCTGATTCTTCATGTAGATATTTAATCTTTTTAGCTAACTAAAAGGTAAGAATATTCGAAATGCCAATGCAGAAAACCTTCAGAATCATTCATGTTACACAAACGGACACAAATAATCTGACTGAGAGGTGTGAAAATATGATTCACCAGCTAAGTAAAGATTCAGATATACTTGAGTTACCCTTTCAGATTATATTTCATATTAATAGCATTTCAGTTGGGAAATCATCCGTTCTTCATAGACTATTTCACAACATTTGCCCAACACCAACTATCTTGAAAGCCCTGTGTAATTTACTCTTTTTCATGGAAGTTCTTTAAAATGTAGTGAAAGTATTTATGAAGATAACTACACACACAAAACAAGTATGTACTATATGAAACTTAAGAACACGGTAATTCATAGTTCTTTCTCTAATGATTATATATGTTTCTAGAATGTTCTTATCAATGATCAAGAATAAATTAATAATGTTGATTTATATATGTAAGTATACATAAACCTCCACAAAAAATGTAAAAGAAAATATTATTAATTATAATATAATAACTAATAACAAGACTAAGAAAATAAGAACAGGATTCTAGTGTCTATCTTCTGTTAAAAAGATCACTTTTTATAATATTTTATTTGGAAAACATAACAATTCATGAAAAAAGAGTGAGATATGTGAGCAAGTATTAAGGACTAAACAAACTTAAAAAAGAAAAAAAGATGTAATCCTATGACAAACATAGCAATTTTCAAATAGCTATGCACAATCATAACTAAAAGCTAATGATAATATAAAGCTAGAATATTCAAAACTATTTCATATTTCTCAAGTAGCCTAAAAATACAATTAAATGAGCAAAAATAATTTCTTTAAAGAACAAAAAATTTCTTCATTATATTGATTCTACAGTGAAAATTTTAACTGTGAAAGAAGGCTACTGAAGAAGAACTTAATGCAGTATAGGTATATGATACCAAATAACAATTATGTGACAGGTCCAGAATGCTCAGGAGTTCACCATATCACAGAATCACAGAATCACAGAATCGTAGGGGTTGGAAGGGACCTCCAGAGATCATCGAGTCCAACCCCCCCGCCAAAGCAGGTTCCCTACACCAGGTCGCACAGGTAGGCGTCCAGGCGGGTCTTGAATATCTCCAGAGAAGGAGACTCCACAACCTCCCTGGGCAGCCCGTTCCATAGAGTATTCATTTGTCAGATGTTTGATATATTCAACAACTAGTGTTCAAAAATACTCAAATTAGATCACCTTCCTCCTTATACAAAGAAATTACCTATTTTGAATAGTTTTAAGAATAGCATTTATATTTTTGTCGCAGAGTTAACTAGATCAATCTATGCCTGTGACGGGGGGGCAGTAGGCCCCTGGGCTGCCCACGGCCTCACACAATAGAAAGGGAAAGGAAAAAGGGGCAGGGAGATGGGAATTGTGCTCAAGGATGAAAAAAAGGAAAAAAAAAACAAAAAAACAGCAGCAACAATCTATGGAGGAAAACTTATTTTACTAACTATGATATTGGATTAATAAATTAATTAAAATAGAAGAGAAAGAGATCCCGAGTTCCTGAGACTGAGACAAACCTGAAAAGCTTGGTACAGCTAGGAAGGCGCCCTCCAACAACCCGTGCAAGGCAGGAAGATACCGCTCAACCCAGAAGGGTCAGATCCCATGACTTCCATGATATACAGGGACAGGTACCTGGAATTAGAGCACTTTAACTCCCAGTGCATTACATGATGTTATGATGTGGAATACTGAAAACCAAAAATCACAAAATCATGACAATTTTACATGTTAAAAGGCTGTAGACAATAGCTATACTTAAATGAAAACTGTTTTCCCTGAAATAATTTGAAAGAGAACAAAAAGACACTATACTACTGTATAGCCAATACTATGTTGTAAAGACAGAGAACCTGAGAGGCAGAAGATATTTTATCCTGTTATCATTGCATCTTGCAAGGCAAGGCAAGCTGAGATGAAGACAGAAAACAGGGTATTGCTTCATGAGTAGTGTAGGAGGGGTTGCTAGCAACAGTAACACATCTGAGAATCAACCACAAATTTTAGAATTAAATTTGCAAAGAAATACATAATACTTTAGTTATCTATATTAAGTTATAACCTGATGTTCTTGGTTTTCTACTTAAGTATGCTACTTTTTTACATATGTCAGGGAAAATAGTGGATTGGTTCAATTGGACAGGAACTCTGCCATTGATTTCAATTAAGTTTTTTCATGTTTTCATATTTCAAGGTGAAAAATGCTGTCCCATTTATGTAAAGAAGTAGGAACAAATTGTTTTCAAATAGACCATTACTGGCTGGAGTGATCTTCATCACCAGGGAAATTCTACAAAAAAAATGAAAAGTAACTCTAATATGCAAGGAAAGCATCACAAAGTTCAAAGAAAATTAAGAAATCTCCACTGTTTAGTCAGAAAGATAATATAATGAACTGAATTTGGAAGACGAAATGCAGATCTGCATCCATAAACTACAGATATATAGGTAACATATTTCTTGAAAATTAATAAGAAAGCTGAAAAAAAATATTTAATTATTTTTAAATTAATTAATCTTAATCACAAATTAAATTAATTAAAATATTAATTAATTAATTAATTATAAATAAACTATGAAAATTATAATTCACTTTAAAATATAAAAAATCAAATATTAATTTGTAAATAATTTATTATTATTATTACTATTACTATTACTATTATTATTATTATTATTAATAATAATAATAATAATAATATTATAAATAATAGAATTTGTTCTTAGACTACTTAGCTAAAATAAATAATTTCCCGTCATGTACATGTTCTTTCTATAAACATTAGGAATCCTTGGTTTGGGAAAATAATATAATATAAATTCAATATTAATGTGCAAGATTCCTTGCTTACCATAGCAGAAAATTCGTGCCTGTAACCATAACATCTGAAATGAAAACATAACCAAGCAAATTTTTAAAATATCCAAAGAAGAATGAAGTTAATATTATTTCATTACCTTGCAGGATTTTGTGAGAAGCAATCCCTGATACTTTAAACATCTGATTTTACCAGTAGTTACAACTGAGATTGAGCTATCATTTTGCTTTCCATGTAATTCCTATTTTTGATAAGTCATTAGAGAAATCAGATTAGTATAGTAAACCATCATCATGCAAATTATTTCTCCAATGTCAACCTTCTGTTAATTGTGAAGTAATTCAAGAAATGTAGCATATACTTCAACAGAAGTGTCAACTGTTTACGGGCTGGTTTGGCCCGGTTCCATGACTAGCGGAGGCAGAGGGATCCTCAGATCCACGCCTCCGGAAAAGGGAAACAGGGGACCCAAAATAATTGAAAACAGCGGCAACGATCTGAGGTGAAACAAACTAATTTACTAAATATAGTATCAGCAAAATATAATGAGAGAGCGTGTGTCTGAAAGTTGGATAGACCTCACCACAACACTGAGGTGATTAGTGCAGTCCAGTTGAGCCAATGAAGAAAAGCAGATGGAGAAGAGCAGACGGAGAAGCATAGGCGAAGAGGAGCAGGCAAAGAAGAGAACATCAAGTGATCTTGCCGGGAGTTACATCTCCTTGCTAACTGCAAAGTCCCCTGGGGAATGTAGTTGTTGTTCTCCTCCAGACAGGCATCCGGAACTTGAGCATCCACAGTCAAACCCCCAGTGCATTACATGATGTTACAATGTGGAGTACTGATAACCAAAAATCATAAAACCATGACAAGAAGGATCCTGGCAAAAAGTAGGACATTCCACCCCTTATTCCACATCACTATATCATGCTTAATAGATATACAAACAAATAATATCTAACATGCATTAGACATATAGACACATATATAAATACATATCTACATGAAATTACTGTCTGCACTCCAGCAACATCAGATTTTCCCTTGTGGTACACATTGAACCTCCTCATCTTTCTGCATTACCCACCAAGTGGATCCAGGTCCCTAAGCAAAAGAAGTTCAGTGGAGAGGTTTGCCTCCTCAGCTAAGGAGATAAAAGAATTACCCAATTCAAATATCTTTGCCCTATGTAAACGGATTCATATTTGAAAAGTAGTAAATAATGGCAAGTTTACAAACTTACTCTGTGTTCTTCAGCATATCTATCTGGGCGTGCATCATGAACCATTCTGCATTCTCCAGCATATTAAGCTATTGATCTAGAGCAGGTTCCTTTCCACGTTGTTAAAATTCCTTCATGGTATGCCCAAAACTTTGAAATATTAGAATTCTGGAGCAAATGAATAATTTGTACATTTTGGCAATAGATCAAACTCATACAGCAGAAGCTAGTTTTGTAATGGCACACTGAGTGACTTCAGTGACTCTGCGAATTTCATTTCCACCTTCATGGTAGCCTGTTGGAATGAAGACAAACAAAACCCATAACATCCATGTAGTTGTTACCTAGAGGGCTATGTTTGTCACACTATTATTTTACTATATTTTTTGTGCTAACATGAACTTCATAATAAACAACACAAAAATTTTTATTAGTTTTATAACCGCAGATTAGTTTTGCACCCAAAGTAATTTTGCCCAATTATGTATCCCTCTGTCAGAAAAACAGTGAAAATCTGGAATTGTCATTTTCTAAACAGAAAAATTACAAAGTCTTTGAATTATAATAATATATCTAAGTAATAATACCTATGGTCTTTTTCTCAAAGAGGTTTAATGCAAATATATTGATATTGTAGAAAAAAAGTTAACTGCTTTACTTTTTTTTTTTTTTCACAAAAATGAAGGAAAATAAGTGAGATGTGGTTGCCCAAATTATTCATACCTT
This sequence comes from Syrmaticus mikado, assembly GCA_003435085.1. Classification (NCBI taxonomy): domain Eukaryota; kingdom Metazoa; phylum Chordata; class Aves; order Galliformes; family Phasianidae; genus Syrmaticus; species Syrmaticus mikado. The sequence goes on along the minus strand of QGNR01000094.1, from coordinate 1,481,619 downwards.
AAAGGGTAGAATAGAATAATTTTCCTTTATATACAGCTCTTACATTTCCAAGCAGGAAGGAAAAAATGTATGCATTTATTTTCTTTAATCTCACCTGTCTGGATTTCTGTTGTTGCTGGTTTTCTTTCGTGTTTCACTCTTATTTTAAAGAAAATAAATGCATATATTTTTTCCTTCCTTCTTGAAAACGTAAGAGCACACTGTTGAGTAACCATGTTACTTAGAGTATCAACATGATTTAAACTGAACTGCAGTCAAGATTCTGTATATTTCAGGAGGAAATAAAACTATACACGTTTGTAATATTTCTGACTGACAAAATTTGTTATGCTTGTAACAAAAGTAAGCTCAAGCAGCAAACCTTCGAAAGAGAGATCCAGCACAGCTGGAAGGGCAACCATTAATTCACGCCTAACTGGTGGTATTAGTCCATATTAGAAAACAAAATGAACAGCTGAAAACAGTATAGCCAATTCAGGTTGCTTTGTTGTTGACTGTTGTTTGTTTGTTTTTAAAGTAGTTCTGTCTTTCATTTTCTTACAGATTGACATGAATTAATTGTCTCACTTTTTTATCATAACTATATTTAAAGCTATTTTTCACCAGTTGCAAATCTGAGGTTTAGAAAATTAATAATTGCTTACAGTCTTCTTTGCTCACTATCCCATCAGAGATAGAGACATCTATTTTGGAGTGCTTGTCTGGCCTCTTCTGGCAAAAAAAGGTCACGTAATAGGATGTACACTAATGGGAGCATGCATGTAATGGTGCATGTCACTGGAGTGAGACAGTGTTTGCCCCAAACTAGAATTCGGTCATCACACAGATTAAATAGCAACTGATGATTTGTTAAGAGATTTTTGCAGCACAAATGTCAAACTCAGAGAACTCCATGACAAGCAGAAGCAAAGGGAATTCTGGGCTAGGGCAGCTGAAATCAGTTGCCATGCTTCCTCTAATAGCTTAGAATTCCCAGCCCAGCACTGGGCAGCAGATGCCAGTGTGGGGCCAACTGGCACCAGGTGGGATCCATAGTCCCAGAAGCCTTTTTTACAAAGACCTTATTTTCAGTTCAATAGCTTGACATTCATGAGGGAATGCAGTTGATTTTCTATTTATTCCAAGTCTAGTTACTTACTGAAGTATAGAAAATGTAGGCATCATGAAATGTAACTGAAAGCAGACTGAAAAAAAAAATGGTTTAAGCCTGTTATATTAAAAGTCCTTCAAGGAGAGATGTTGTCCTTACCTTGGACAACAAAAGGGCTCATGTAGATCTGATTTTTTGCAGTCATGCTTATATTTTTTGCTGGATCACACAGATGTCAGTAGACACTGAAAACAACAGTGTAGAATGTAGTTTTGAAGTCATACGTTACTCCCTATAAATGCGAACTCTTTTTAGGAATGTCATGAATCTTTCACATAATAATAATAATAATAATAACAACAATAATAATAATAAAACAGTTGCTGCATCAAATGTCTTTTCAACTAATACCAGTGTGAGGTGTAATTCCCGGTGTCTCAAATTCAACACACAGCTGTCTCTTCCTTTGCTTGTAGGCTTAACTTTTGACTTAAAATAACTAACTAAATAGATCAAAAAAATTAGAGACAAAATTGCATTGTATTTTTTTTTTTATTTCTTCTAGATTAAAAATAAAATTATTTATAGATTATTCTTTCTAGATTAAAAATAAAAAACAGCTTAGTTTTGAATTTCATTTCTCTGTCTTGGAATATAGCAAAGGTAACTCCTGCAATTTGGCTTCTGTCTGATGGCTCATTTCAAGTAATTATGCACAAACAGTGAGATTCTCCAGTAATCCAAGAAGCATCCTTCTATGCTAGTTATGTAGACTTAATGTAATAAGGAGAATACAATTTCCCTGTATCTAAAATAAATTTGTAGATTTTATTTTATTGAATAGACTCATAATGAATGGGTAACAAAAGCTTACTCTGATGACTTGCCACAAAACCTGAATTTTGCTCTACAACTTGGTAAGAAAAATCGAAGGCAAAATCTAATAACAGAGTTCACTCAAAAATCTCATGTTAATACTAAGCAGAGGAAATCTGAGATATTCCATTAAATTTTAGCTCACAGTTGACCAGAAATTTGCATTTAACAAATTGGCCCTGATATTCAAAGCATCTTGAGGTAACCTGAGCTTACTTAAGTATCATGTGCCAGTTCTGTACAAATGAACCTCTTTCTGCTAAAGAGAAATATGTAAGGGAAGCAGTACAGGGAAGGAAAACATACATCTGTTATTATACAATACTTAGAATTTTACAGTTGTATTGTTATATGCTTTTTTGTGACACACTTTCAATTCATGGGTACCGTTAAAACACTTAAACAAATTACTTTTGACGTAGAGTGCTTTGAAACATTGTTTTCAGATGTGGTTACAGAAATTATATATCCATTTGCTCTCTAGAACCCAAGAATACCTACTAGAAGGACTGTCAAAGGTCAAACTTTGCTCTCTTTATGTTAATTCCTTAGACATCAGAACATTGCTTTTACTTTCTCAGATGGTTTTGAAAACAATTCATTTGATTCAATGTACCTATGTTTTTTTATATTTTACTCTATTTTTACCTACTTAGAAATTTTACACTTCTTGCACTGTTTTGAGATATTTTTGTGACTCCCAAGGCATTGTTATAATGAATACAGAGTTTTAAGTGCATGTAAGACGCAGAACAAATAAATATTAAAAATGATTCTCTTTTAGGTTATGGCACCCTCATCTTGTTGATATTTGAATGAAATAGAAGAAAAATACTGGAAAACAACCTGCAACAGGAAGTTGTTAGCACATCTTCCTAGTATTGCCATCACTGAAATAAAGTGAACAATACATCAGTCAATAACAGCTTCAAATTGAGTTCCCTATGGCTTCAGCCACAGAAAGCAAGTTACCAACAGGTAACTTAACTCAGCGGAATTTTGTTGCTGGGGCTAATCTCTCTACAGTGAATTGACTGTGCTCCAAAGCCAAGAAATTATATTGATCACATCTTTATCCACCAACTCTAATCTCTTGAGAAGTGTACATGCATGTCAACTACAAGATTTAAAAAGTAAAGTTTTTAATAATACATTCATACATATTCATGATTCAATGCTGTTGGGTTATTTTATTCAATTTGGTGGGTTTGGGGCTTTTTTTGTTTGTTTGTTTGTTTGGTGTTGTTTTTGTTTTTTGTTGTTGTTTTTGTGTGTGTGTGCATGTGTGTGTTTGTGTTCACAGTTAAGAGTAAGTATCTTCCAAGTAGCTAAGGACTTGAGAGCATAATTTTAGCAGCAGTTAGACAGCTGTAACCAAGACAGTACTAAAAAGTTTGCTCAGGTACAGGTTTTTTTCTGGTTAACTGCAAAACTATTTCTCACCTCTCAGCTTTGAAACATATACATTTGCCAATCAGACCTACATGTCTGATTGGAAGGTTACTTCACAAGCATGGACAGTTCTGGATTTATTTTGCACCTATGAAGAGTCAGTATTTAAAAACAAGATATGCTTCTCCAGTCCCTGCATTCACTGCACCCCTCACATATGCAGGGACAAGCTCTTTTAACTGCCGGGGCCACCGTCCTTTAAAATACAGGCATGGAACATATGATCTCTCTTAGAGAGGAAAATAGCATTTGATGTAAGTAGGAAATGAATTGTGAAACAGTAACAGGATATAAGGACATAAACTTCATTGTTCATTGAAAACCAACATCTCTTCCCAAAGACCTCCATCTCCAAGACAGCCACACAGTTTCAGCAAGCATTGTGGGAAGTATCTCTACCTATGACAGTCTCTTTAGAAAGGTTTTAAGCCCCTTCATCTAAAAGTTAACTTTCTTTCTGATCTCTGTAAATACAAGGCAAATATATAAGAGAAAAGACAGTACTCATTCCTTTTCAGAACCTTTATGTTTGGAGAAAAATTGCACATTGTAAGAGATTATTCTTTTGCACCATTGTTCACTGAGGAACACTGATGGGCAAATCCTGGGCAAGGGTTGAGAAATCCTTTGTCTGAGGGACACAGATGGGCATATTGAAATTTAACTGTGTTTTTGGAACTTTATGCGTGTATACCTCTCAGGGAAATATAAAGTAATTTAGAGTATTTCCATTTCTTTAATACGTGTGCCTCCCTGTGAAGATCACTGTGCATTTGGAAACTTAAGGGTGCCTTGTAACTTAGGTGAGGTGTTTGAAGTTTTTCTGTGTGGCCTCACAGGTAACTGAGGAACTATTTAAATATTAGCATTTCCTTTGATATATACTCCTCATATTGAAACCTGAAAGGTGTTATTTTAGCTTCTTTGTCTTTTGTGTGCTCCCCTTAAAGAAAGGGAGGAGTGATTTGAGCATCTGCATTTGTTTAATAGGTGTGTGTCTCCCTGGGGGAGGGAGAAGGGGAATAAGAAGTTACTTGAGCATTTGAATAAGTGTACCTCCTCCTCCTTCAGTGTAGATCTTTCAGTGTCTTGAGAAATGAGTGACAATATTGTCACTATGAAAAGTGAAGATGTGTTATTTGACTTTTTAGAAAAGCATGGTGCTCGTCCTTCTTTATCGGGGTGGATTGGGCACAACAAAACTGGTATAACTTGCAGAGTGTTTTGAACCATGTTAGTGTTCTACAAAATGAGGCTCATATCTGAGCTAGAAAAGGGAAATATTTGGTTTGTGCAACACTTAGGGCTGCTTTAAAAGCTACCGTGGAGTTCCAAGATGAAAAGCATTTGTCAGAAACCCAAACTATACAAGCATTGCAGGAATCAGTCCAAGTAACACAAGAATTGGTAAAAACTCTGCAGAAACAAATAGTGAACCTTGAGGAACAATTAGAAAGAGAGAAACATAGTTCAGTTTTGTTGCAAATGGCCTTTAAGGAACTGTTTACTTGTAAGGATAACAGTGACACTGTTCCATCCTCAGGAGGAACTACAAGGAATAAAGGAAAGGCTAGATAAATTAGAAGCCCTAACAGCTCCTTTGAGAAAAATATAATATACATTTGATAACAATGAGGATCTAGATTCTCAAATGAATGTTAAAGAAATTCCTTTCTCAGCCAGTGAGATAGCAAAATTGAAGAAAGATTTTTAGCCGCTCTCCAAAGGAATCAGAGACAGAGTATGTATGGAGAGTTAGTCTCACTGGTAGAGACCAAATACTTATAACTGAAAAAGAAGCAAAGCATACTGGTAACCAGAAGTATTTTTAACTACTGGCAACAGTATGCTCCCTGGTCCTTAACACAGATGGCTGCTTTTGGGCAGGTGATCTCAACCCTTTAGGAAGGGAAGACCCTCTTGCCATTACTGGAACACTTGATCAGTTACTAGAGAATGTTCAGAAGGCTGCCTGCCCTCCCAGTGATGTATGACAGAAAGCTGTAGCCACACCCTGAGTCACCTACGATGATGCCTGCTGATCCTGAGAGAATGACCCCTTTAATCAAGGGGCTTCCAGAATCGTTGAAACCCATAGGCATTCAGCTACAAGGAATGATAGAGGATATGTCTCAGAGAGAAAGAGCTCAAGCAGCAACCTCTAGTCATCTGCAGTCAGGATACAAAGTATGGTCATGGGGGGAGGTTGCCCCATAGTTAATTTACTATGGGAGAAAATATAGGCTAGTGGTTTCTTCCTCCAGTAAATTTGAGCCAAGGGGAGTGAGGCTTGCAGCAGCAACCTTTGCCCCCAGGCCACCTAGTGCAAAGCTCAATGGGACTGGAAGTATCTCATTCATAGAAAAACACGTAGGCAAAACATTGGTCATAAATGTAATGGACTTTGGATTTCAGGCCTGCAAAATTGTGTTTCATGAGATTTGATGGATGGACTAGCAACAGATAGACTTGAGATGCTGGTGTCTGGATGGCCAACTAATCTTGAGAAAAGCAAAGACCCAGAGCCCCCATGCCTCTCCTGAGGAACCTGAACAGCTACCCAAACTGATATCTTCGCCCCTCCCAAGTGAGCAGGGAAGGGGGGTGGGGGGAAGGTGGATGCATGAAAGCTCACAACAAAGGGAAACAAGATCCTCAATTTAATGCCTTCTGTCCCTGTGGCTCCACCACTTTTGCCAGTTACCCCTGTGAGTCATGATCCAGTGGCTGATAAGCTAGGAAAACCCTCTTATCTCCCTGGCCAGACTGTGTTGATTGACTCAGCTAACCTGAGGCCAGTTTCCCCAACCTTAATGGAAACCCTTAATAAATATCCTTGGAAGGCTAAGGACAACCAGAAAAAGGAATATAAAACCAACTTTTGCTGGATTGTTCCCTCATTTTTCAGTCATACTAACAAAGCCCAAAAAAGGGCAAGTTGGTGTCTTGTTTTATTTTACAGAATACCCCCATGGAGCTTGACTGAACACAGAAAGGATTCTAATAATTTGTATTTTGTGACGGAAATATTGAAAATTTGAACACACTGAGAATTTTGAGAATACTGAGTATACCTCTTGATTACATTTTGTATTTTGATTGTAATAGTACTATGTTTTGTGTTGTTGTGCGTGATAACGTGGTACATCTATTTGTTTTATTTATTTGTTTGTTATTGTTAAATGTATGATTGTCACTTTTCTTTCTTCTATTCATTATGTAATATTCGTGTCACCATTCTTGAAGAATCACAGAGTGGTGTCAAGTGTGGCATGTTGATATTGTCTGCTGTGGCAACTCTTATATTTATTTCCTGCATGGTTCCGTGTTTTATACCATGTGTTATATCCGCTATTTACTTTGTAACCATTTCAACCGATGGGGAAGGAGATCAGGGCAGCATTTGTAACCAATCCTGAGAAAGCTCTTGTAATGGTTTCCCGCTCCCTCCTTATGCTTGCTATCTTTTTCTCACCATCTCGGATCACCAGTCCCATTTTAACCTTTGAGCCACAGGGTGGTCTAAGACTTTATTCTTTTGTACCATTGTGACAAAGCTTGCTGAGGAACATTGATGGGCAAATCCTGGGCAAAGGTCGAGAAATCCTTTGTCTGAAGGACACAGATGGACAAGTGAAGGCAAGTTCTGGTCAAAGTTGACAAAATCGTTTGTCTGAAAATTGTAGGCCAGGGACAATGAGAAGGAGAGAGAAGCCACAGCTTAATGGCCAGGAAGCAGTCTTTTGTGTAGGCTTACCCCAGGGGAGATGGCCATCTCCAGCAGTACTGCGCATGACTCTTACCCAGGTGCCCAGGAATGCCATGTTGGCAGAAGAAGAGGGATAAAAAAGACCAACAAGCATGAGGATAGGTGTCTGACATCAGAATCCTCATGACCTGCCTCTTCCTCCTGGACTTGCTCTGTTGCTGTACCTGCTTGCTGCCTAAGGCTGGCCACTCTGCTACTGATCCCCCCGTGCTTTTGCCTTTGACTGTTGGAACAGCGTGTAATGGAACACTGATGGATCCTGGTGGTGACTATTCCCGCCTTACACAATTCTTGCTCCCTTCCTATCTTTCCTATTGCCCACTTTCGCTTCCCCATCACCCTAATTCGTAATAGTCACCAGCCTCCCTTTCCCTGATTAAGATTTGTAATAAACTGGTTGGAACAACATTTGAACCATTGTTTCTTAATCTAACATCGGGTATACATATATCAAAGAATCTCCTCTCCTTCCTATAAATTAGAGTGAGAAACAAATATCAGGCTCTTTATAAGAAGTAGACAATGTCTCCAATGTCTCCATGTCTCCATGTCTCCCTCTTACTCTTTACATACTGTTTTGATTGTCTCTGATTAAACTTATGGTGACAGCATAACTGTGTGTCATATTAGTTTGAAATTTCTTATCTTTGTATTTATGAGTAATTTGCACTGCTTCAGCACTTCTCTCCAGGTCTTCACAATAGGAACTAGATATTTAGACATTCATCATGTCTACATATCTTTTTTTCACAGCTTACTGTGATACTTGATCAAGATTTCATGGGAAATATGAAACAGAATCTAAATTCTGATGCTCAGTCAGTTCTCCAAATACAAACCAGTTAAATCAGAATGAAATTGTATATGGAATGATTAACATACAAAGATGAAATTTCTGTACAGAAATAAACAATTAAAATTTCTTAACTATTATTCCACTAACATCTGCTAGCTTTTCCTTTTAACAGAGGTAAACAGAGGGGGGGGGGGAGGCGGGAGGATGATGCCAGGCCTTCTGATATCTCTTCAGGCGCTTCCTCAGGCATGACTTGTTCTCTGGTTTGATCAATCTCATGCAGGAAATTCTTGCAGTGTGTATGACAAAGTATACATATATACACCTATATGCGGAGCGTGCATTTCTGGGGAAAGTTTGTCAAGAGGATAAGTGATGTAAACTATCAGAACACCCCCCCCCCCCCCCCCCCCCCCCCCCCCCCCCAAGTAAAGTAGAAAGACACCCAAAAAGAACTATGACAGCAGAGACAATGAAAAAAAATGTATTATCCAATTCTAATGCAGACGTTTGATTCCCACACTCCCATGTACCTTCTGGAGAGACATGAGAGAAAAAGAATTGCAGTACAGACTACTGACTGGTGAGCTGGAACTGTTTTTTTCACATTGCAGTCCAGGGAATTTGATCAGCAGTTTGTAAAGGCAGTTCTACCAAACTAGGGAAGCATCTGTTAGTCTTGAAGAAGAGATTTGTACAGCAGCTGCAGCACATCCACAGTTCTTCCAGATAACCCAGAGGATTTTTTTTAATTAGCTAAATAACATCACAGTCATAATCAGTGCCTTGAAACCCTTGTGGCTACCTCCATATCCTCGGGCTCACTTCAACAAATTTTCTTGCCAGATTGGGGATCAGGATTTAAATGATGTTCAGAAGAGCTAGTGTTTACCATTAACAAGCTGTAAGAAAACACCATGCAGCCACAGGTGCATGTAAAATACCCGCTGAAGCACAGGGGTCATGAGTAAGCGCTTTCTTCCACTTTAGCCAAGTAGTGGAGCAGAACATGTTCTCAAGTCAGGAAGGCTCATCAGACATGATTGGGAAGTAAGTAAAGAAGCAAGCAGTACAAGAAGACCTCCTTTTCCAAGCTTCTCCAAGTCCACCTAAGACTGCAGCCTTCACCAATAAGAAGGAGAAATGACATCAAGTCTCCAGGGAAATCAATAAGCCATATGAGGAAAATCTTACCTGACTCCTTACAAATGACTCACTGATGGTTCCCACCCCAAACCACATGCAAATGATTCAATATTTCAGAAAAATCAGAAAGTATGGTCACTTTTTAATTACTTCTGTGCTAAAAACCACTGGCTCACCACCTTCCCCTGATGTCACAGAATATTGGCAACTGCCTCCTGCACTGTAACTGTAAATAAAACACTTAATCATGCACTTTTTAATGCGGTCTGCAATTAAGAATCTGTAAAACATCCAACTGCTGCACTTCACCATTGCAGTCACACAAAATCATGAGAAAGCTACTGAGTGAACTGACAAGATTGAAGCCATTGGAGATATAAGCAGATTTGCTGTTATTTTGAGAAGTATAGAAAGCAAGATCCCAGATCTGAAAGTACATTTTTTCCAGAATTTGAATCTAGACTTTTTTTTTTTTTTTAAGATTTCTCACCTCTATCACCAAAAGTGTTGGTTTTCAACAAAAAAAAAGAATGATGAGGGAAGAGACAGAAAGTTAATGGCAATATGGTACCTTAAACTTATTTTCTTTAATAGGTGTTTGTTTTATTTATGGAGCATTACCACAAATAGAATCTGCTCACCTGCTTTGCTTTAGATCTAAACATGAAAACAGATATCAGAGATCTAAAGATTTATTAAAGATTTATTTTTAAATTCATTTATCCAAGTGTTTTGGGTTTTGTTTTTTGTTTTTGTTTTTTTAATATATAAAACAAGAAGTGGGAAACATATTTCTGTCTGAAGATGAAATGAGTAAATATGTACAGAAAGTTGTATACAGGAAGAGACACACAATGCATCGGAGATGAGGGGGAGACTGCATAAGCGAATGAGCGTTCATATGTAAGATGTACGTGCTTGAAACCACAAGATAGGAACACAAGACAGCCTGCATGAAAGTTGCTCTGGTGTTTCTTGTTAAACTTAGCCAAATCTTTATGTTCTAGGCCTTCCTAATGAATTTGGGAAGCTTGTTACTACAGAGTCGCAGCTTTTATTTAATGCTAGGAATGTCTAATCTTAATCACATTTCTTAGCAGATTTTAAGGGATTTGGTCTTGAGTTATTTATTTCATCTCTTTACTTCTTTTCCTGGAATAAGTGTTGTGGAGTATTGTGTTCAGCCTAGGGCCTCCAGTGTAAGAAGGGCATTTTAGAGTGGGTTCAATGTAGATCTAGGGTGAGCAAGTCAGTTTTTCTTAACCTGGAGAAGACTTCAGAAGAGACTGTGTAGCAGTCTTTCATTACTAATGGTGACCTACAAGAAAGATGGAGATCTCTTCATCAGGAAGTACAGCAGGAAAATGTAAACAGTTTTAAACTATAAGAAGCTTGATTTAGATTGGATATTAGGAAGAAATTCTTCATTATAAACTAGATATATATCATATCTAGTTAAACACTAGAACAAGTTTTCCAGAGAAACTGTGGATACTCCATTCCTGGAAATGTTTAAGGCCAAAAGAGAGAGGGCTTTGGGCAATCTGATTTAGTGGGAGACATGCCTCCCCACTGCAAGGGGCTTAGAACTATATGATATTTAACATCTCTTCTAATCCAAACCATTCTATTATATAGTTAGATTTTCCAACTAATTCTATTCTTGCACTATCTGTGATCTTTGCCACTATAATGTTGATTGATGGACAACCATGACAATCCAACTTTTGTCACTCTTGAGAACATTTAAAGGTTATATAAGATGTCTGAAAGACTGTTCTTTGAAAACATATCCAAAAAATTTCATTGTATTTGATTACATTATTTGAAATGAAAAGTCTTGAAAACATTTCTGTGTTTATTAATTAAATATATTTTTCACTAGATTAGTAGCCAAAGCAAAGGACAATATTTTTTTACTGAATTTTTTTTTAGACAGATTAAGGTCATCTCCAGTTTTCATGGAAAGGAGACATGATTCCCCCCTGAACTTTTAAAGAAAAATAAAATGAAATATGTAAAGAATACATAAAGGATTATCATCTTTTTATGCATCTATGGCTTTATTTTTATCTAGATCTGTTTCTAAACTCATAGTTTTATGTTTTGGTTCTTTCATGATTCAAGATTAATTTTAATAATATTCAAGTCTTTGTTCTCCAATTACTGATGACTCCACAAACACATGCAAAGATAAAAACTCCATTTCTCAAGCTGTGACTTATTTTTTGCATTAGGATTTCTGAGTCTCTGATGTGTATGTAACCTTCCACCTGTTAATTAACATCGCTACGGATGACTTGTCAAGGTGATTACAAATTATCTAGCTCATCAGTTAGAAACTCTGTTCTCTAGAGAGTAACAATTATGTTCTGTTTTCTATACACTTTACGATTTTTTACCATAGTTTTCAGATAAGACATTAAAAAAATAAAATAAAACTTTTTGTTTTCATTTCATACCTCACAAATCAAAAATCTGGGAAAATCTTAATATGCCAAAGTGAAAACAAAGCAAGAAGTGTTTCTCAGTCTCTTACCTAAAATGGAATAATTTATTATGTCAGCAGCAAATTTTTTTTGTATTAGTTGATTTCTGTTAAGGATTATACTCCTGCCAAGACAAGAAATGATTTTACATTTTCCTTTTCTATAAGGTAACTACTTATTAACTTCTAATATTTTGTTACCTGCAATCTTCATTTGAGAACAGCATATAAATCGTCCCTCTTTTTTTCTTCTATTCCCTATAAGACAACCCAATTTCATTCTCTTTTGTTGACATACCATATTAAAATATGAAAATTTGGAAATAGAATGAATGATATCCAACATCTGGCTGCTGCGCTTGCTACTGCAGCCATTTTATGGCTGCAACTGACAGTGAAGTTGAATGGATTATTGTCAACAAAGAAAGTTACATATTCACAAATAGTATCAGAGTTTAGGACCCTTCCTCCTCTATATCAGTCCATCCTTGAGATATTTAACTTCTGCAAAGACCTCATGTCTACCCTGTGTATTTTATTGTGACATAAAATTACACGCTAAAATGAATGTTAAAATGTCAAGAGAATGTATGAATAGGGTCAAAAACAGTTAATCAACCTAGAATGCCAAGTATCACCTCACTTGGATGCATATTTTGTCCCTTAAATTCAACTAACTACATTAACATATGATTTTTACTTCATAAAATCGATCAGCTCATGAATAAAACTCTACCTGGGTTAGCCATCCTGCAAAAGAAAATGATGCTAAATTAACAGCCAACACTGAAATGCCTTCTAATTTTTAATGCCATGCTGAATGTGAGTTTGCAAATAGTATAAGCAAAGATAAATCATGTCCAGCACGATGCCAGGAGCTTTCCTCAAATTTCTGAATTTAAAATTTCAGACCTAAGTTGTTCATTGCTTGAAACAATATATTATTTCTTCTTGTTTCTGTAATTCCATCTAATGACAACCTGTGTTCAAACACAGGTATATAAAATAACTCATCTAAGATGAAAACAGTGCTTAAAATATTCACCTCCTATGATGAACTCCATTCTAATGTACTTTCTTGGTACTCAGGCATAACCAAAACTTTTTGCTCAAAAACAATTTTTAAGCATACACTTCTAATAGAGTTCAGGTGTGTGTTACACCATCTCACAGAACTGAAAACACTGCACTTAGATTTATGACAAATATTACATTAAATGACTTAACACATTAAGTGCTTCGCACATTTTAAGAGAAGCTAGCAAGGTATTGATAGACACTTCCCTTATAATACCCAACTTTACCCTACAGTACTTTCCAAGTAAGTGTTATGGGAATTGATCTTTTCCCTACAGAAATTAGATAGATTAGTTATAGAGATATACATACATATTTTCTAACATATACATATTATTGAACATCTTTTCTTGGAAAAGTGCTTGAACACTGAGAAGATACTCAGAAATATTTTGCTCCCAAAGTTGAAGATTAACTAGGTCACTGCACAACCCTAACTCTACCTGATGATGATTAACAATTTGGCCTTGAACTGCATGCCTGTATAAGGTCAGTCAGAGAAAATAGCAGAAACCAAATTTCTGGAAAATATTTTCACAGGATAACAGCTCATTTTTGACCAGAAAGCTGAAATCCCTAAGGCCTCATTTCAATAGTTTTGTCTTTTCATCCCTCATTAGAACTTTGGAATGGATTTTTTTATTTTGAAGGACTTTGGCTAAGTAACTTCTCCCACGCCAACTCTTGCAGCTTGCATTTTCCAGTGTTTCTTACAAAGTGAATGTCAAGCCTCCAGAAGACTTTCATCTATCAATGTCCTCACTTCGCAGGTTTTAGAAGAACTCTGAGAATAGAGAAAACATTCTCTGCAGGTACTGGGAATAGTTCACCACTACAGCTAGAACAAAAATGTATGCAGCGCTGAGCTTGTCCGCTGGAAAGGAATCTGCAGGAGTATTGTTTTCTTTCTATCTTTTAAATAGAAAAATACTCTCCCCTCATTTATGTGTGGATTTTTTTTTTACTTTTTCTTTCAAAAAAATCTTTTCAGGAGGTAACTTAAAATGTAAAAACATAGTAATAAAAAACATTTCAAATTCATACAGAAGAGATAATGAGTCACTGACTTCAAGTTAACAATGCATTTCCTTGCTGCTACATCTTTCTGCATTGGGAATTGCTTGCTGCAGGTGTCCTGTCAACATCCAAGCTGGCTATTGCCATTTTGTAATTCCATGGAAGTCCTCGAATCATGCAGCACTGTTCAAGTACATGCTGAAAATGTTTCAGACACTTTACAAAATACTGATTACTCAATAACTTATACATACACACGTACAGAATGAATGATGTGCATACTAAGGTTTTAATGTTTATACAGTATAAGTAACTGCATTTCCAACCAAATTTTCAGTGGAGGCAATAATTTTCTTAGTGATACTTCATGAATAACAATACATTTACTATTTATTCTAGTGCTATTCATTTTTGTGGTTTAATTTTACTTGGAGGAATTCAGCGAAGTGTTTTTAAATACCCTGAAATAGATTCTATGTTTACAGGCTCTGATTGTTATGGGGAAAATTTTAATTACCTGACACCTTCTGGGATGACAGCACCACAAGGCATAAGCAGTCCAGGAAATGCAAGAAATGACTTGCAAACTGTTTTCTGGTACAAGTAATGGACAGAACTGTTTGAAAAGTCAATCATCTGAATTAATAAACAGGGTAGAATCAACTGAGGAATGTGAAGGCTGATTAAAGCCTTGGCTACACTGACCAAGAAAGAGGTGCACATAAGGTAATTATGATCTTGGATTTCATCTTGTTTAGAGTATGCAGAGTGCTGTGGCAAGTTGCCCTGGAGTGTAACATGAAAATAGAGAAAGGAGAGGTGGGTGATCTCTCAAGACAACCTCTTCAAAAACACATCAGTGTTCCTCTTTGATGCTCTTTATTTCCTATGTTTATTGTTCACATTTATTTCAGGGATGAAGAGATCTCATGTGTCTAACTTTGCATGAAATTTTTTTTATATATTATACTTATTATCATTCTAAAATAATTTTTAAGTAACATTTACATTAATCACATACTGTAAACTTATATTACAAATATATATATACTGGTACCAACTTCTTTTGCAGTTGGTACCAAGATTACAATTTATATTTTATTAAAACTCAAACATATTTTATGGTGTATTAATTTTCCAACTCTGCTAAGAGTCAGTGCCAAAAATTTCAAACATGATGTTATTGCCAAATTCAAAACAAATCCCACTTGCTATTTAGAATTGTTCCTGTTTACTAACGCATACTGAAACTTCCATCTCATATCTTAGAAAAGATTTTAGTAACATAAGAATCATTTGAACTGAAATTCAGGTATATATTTTCGCCCTCAGAATTAGAACTACATCAGCTGTAAACAAATTCTTCAATCTACCAAAACCTTTATGGTAACATAATCTTAGACAAAGACAAAAGAGGCAAGTTCAAATTAAATTATAACTGTGGAAGTCTGAAATGGAGATGTGAGCTCTTTTTATATGGTGTAAACAGCATTCATAGTACACATTACTTAGTAAATCTGTGAATTAAAGTTGTATATTTTAATTGCACTTATGCATAGAACTATAAACGGTAAACCTAAAAATAGGATCATATATAATGAAAAAAACAAACAAAAAAAAAAAAAAAAAACACCATAATCCTATCTATTCTGCTTCCTACATTGTTTATTCCTTCTATTTGATCCTTGTATTTTTCCCTTTCAGTGACATCCTGTTACTTATGGTTCAGTGCATTATACATTATTTTCAAAAAAAATCAAAATAGTAAAAGCACAGAAAGGTAAAGCCATTTGAAAGATGACTGTTTTCAGCCCCTGAGGTTGTTATATGATGAGAAGTTCATTTGAAATAAAAGACCAGGAAACATTAGTACTTTCTAAAATGACATTTGCTGCCAAATAGAAGCAGTTTGTATGAAATTTTTGTGTAGTTTTGCTAGCAAGCTGAATTCTAGGAGTCTATGAGATGAAGCAAGAGGATTATTTCTCCCATTCTGGGGTAATTCAGAGTCCTACCAAAATCTTAAGTCTACCTTTAGCAAAATAGCTATTTAAGTTTGAAGATGCTCTTCTTCTCTTAAAAAATAATAATAATAATAACAATAAAATAAAATAAAATAAAATAATAGTAGTAGTAGTAGTAGTAGTAGTAGTAGTAGTAGTAGTAGTAGTAGTAAAAAATGTGAGAAGTAGCAAATTCACCAGATTAACTTGATTCTCTGGAGACACAGAGAATGGGGAAGCTGGAACTTACACCATTCTCAGTGCTGAACATTTTAAACTTTTTGTTATATTCTATCCAATTGCCATAGAGTAATTTATGAAGCCAGATAGATATAAAAGTATACAAAAAGAAATCAAGAGCGAATTACAATCATTCTTGTATGTTAAACACAGATATTCATATAATTTATTTCCTTACTGTAGAGAGAAGTCATGGCAGATAACCAGTTCTAAATTATGAAAAAAAAAGGATGATGGTGACAATACAGTTAAGGAAAGAAATATTTGTTTACCTGTCCCAAAGACCTGGGCCCAACAAATACTGTGGAAGCAGGAATCTTCAGGTAGAGAACTTTCCGTTGTGGCAGCCAGCTCTTAAATGAGGCTTAGAGAATTTATTTCAATTGTACTCTGCCTGTTTCCCTTCGCCAGCTGCTCAATCATTGATTCAGGCCATCACTCACAATTCCCGTATACTTATAAACAATGAAACTGGAAAAGTTACAGTGTTATCTATAGCCCCAGAAGTCCATCATGTTGAATTGCATGTGTACAGTGGGATCTCTGAACAGATGTTTTTACTTATATTGTTTTGAAAGTAATGCCTCCTATTTACTTCCACAGAAACTGTAATACATTAAAAGAGCACAATATTACTCTTTGACAGATGTGGCATTTTGTATCCATTGTGGCTGAACAGAGACGTTAGGATGGAACTCAAGAGCAAAAGGAAAGTTTATGGTCTCTGAAAGAGTGGGCAAGTTACTTATGATGGTTACAGGTATGTAGTGAAGCTGTGCAGGGAGAAAATTAGAAAAGCCAAAGTCCAGTTAGAACTGAACTTGTCCACTAAGGACAGCAATAAATATTCCTATAAATCTATTAACAGTAAGAGGAGGGCTAAAGAGAATCTCTATCCCTTGTTGAACGCTCAGGGCAACTTGATGACCAAGGATCAGGCTAAGGCTGAGGTACTTAATGCCTTCTTTGCCTCTGTTTTTAATAGTAAGACTTGTTATTCCAGGGGAACACAGTCCCTTGAGTTAATAGATATGGATGGGGAACAGAAAAGGCCCTGCATAATCAATGAGGAAATGTTCTTGGACCTGCTTCTAAAGCTGGATGCTTACAAATCATAGGGCTGAATGGATTGCACCCTAGAGTGCAGAGGGAGTTGGCGGATGTGGTTGCCATGCCACTCTCCATCATTCTTCAGCAGTCCAGTCTAACCAGAAATGTCTGGTGGACTGGAGACTGGCAAATGTGATGCCTATCTTCAAAAAGGACCAGAAAGATGATGCTGACAGCTACAGACCTATCAGTCTCACCTTGGTGCTG
>QGNR01000094.1:1447585-1459857 GCA_003435085.1 Syrmaticus mikado | reverse complement strand
AGAGGAGAGGAGAGGAGAGGAGAGGAGAGGAGAGGGGAACCAAAAGGAAAATGGAATGGAAAATGGAAATAGGAAAGAAAAAAATAGGGAAAAAAGGAAAGGATAGATGGTGCAAAGTGAAAGTTCAGGGAGAAAAAATAACAAAAGTTTTACAAATATAGTTTGCTTTTATTTATTTTGATTCAATTTATCTTTTTTTCTCTTTTTCCGTATGTCTTCTTTTTCTGTTCTTGATTTCAAGGTAATTTTCCAATTTTCCAATTTTCCAATTTTCCAATTTTCCAATAGCATATTTATATTTACTTTTTTGACTTCTCTATTTTATTTCTAAATCAGCAAATTTCAGCCACTTGTTTTGGTTTTCAGTTTGCATCCCACCATGAGAATTGATGTGAGTTAGCTGACTGTATGCTTTCATTTAATATATATTTTCTTGTGTTTTTTGTTTGTGATGGTGGTGATGGAAGTTTATTCAATTTTTAAGTTCTATAACATTTCCTCTTAGGGGATGCCATTATATCTTGTAAAGAATTTTTATCATCCCTCTTGTAGCTTAACTACAGTGAAGGACTCTGTTCTTTAAATTAAATTCTACCATATTTGATTTTTATTTCATTTGTCCTTGGTAAGGAAATCTACTACCACTTCAATTGAGTACGGCGAGAAATCAACCACTTTTCTTGGATTTGAGCCAGATGAATTTTGTATCAATTATTGGTATAAAAAGGTTGTGTCATGTTGTCATTAATACCCATCATGAAATTTATAGTGTCCAAAGATTAAAAATCTTCTATAGTCCAGATATGCTACCATTTTAATAGCCATTTTTAAACAATCTTTGTGTTCTCATATTGTAGCATACAAATTTTTCAAAATTGTATATATCTGATATTAAATATACTGATTACAAATAGGATATGAGGAATAATACTTCCTCTAGTTGTTTTATTAAAAATTGCTTCTCTTGTACTTTTCTACAGTATGTAATTAGTCCTGCTCTTGCCTTTCTGCGGCTAATTATATAACATCAGAATGGTTTCAATCTACTTCACTTTTGAATGTAGAAAATTTTGTATTTTGTCTATGTTTGTATTCAGAAGTTATAAAAAAGCATCCTCATTCACAAATGGTAAAACTTAAGCTTTATGTTTGAAAAACAGATTTTTGTCATTATGTATACATAGATTGCTGTTTTTTTCCTCGTTTTATATTTGCTAAATCATATTCTGCAATGAAAGACTCTAGTGTCTAGATAGATTCGCACTGAGAGCGAGTTGAACCTTTTCTTCTTCTTCATCTAACCATAGTCTAAGATACAATCTAAGATAGTCTACATATTTTGCACACAATTTTTCCCCACTCAAAATTTATTTTTGCAAAATCATTGAGAGAGTTTGAGTTTCATGTATTTTTAGCATAAATCTCTTTTAAAGTTAGCTGTATATACATAAGTATTCGTTTCTTCATATTGTATTGTACTACTTCAAATCTACAAAATTTTCTATTCAGATGTGGGAAGCTGTTTGCTTTTAGATTTTTTTCAGTGTAGATTTATAACTGAGATTGGAAACAATTTTCTTGTTTTTTGCTTAATTTCTACAACTTGCTGTAGAATACACACACAAAAGAGAAAGAGAAGCATTTCATTGAACTCATGAGACATCATGGCAGAGCAAACTTCTCAGGTATATCAAACAATACATGTGATGTATTTTTAGGAAAACTACTTCTAGATAAGGTTAACAGGTTAGTTTTGCAGATCTATCCTAGCTGTTGAAATTTGAAAAAATGAACTTGTATAGAAGATTTGCATCCTCCTGTTTAATACCTAAGTTTTTGACCAGATAACATTTACGAAGGACAAATCATTGTATCTCAGGAACAATTTGATTTACATATATTTAAAAAAAAAAAAAAAATTAACAACTTTATTCCACTGAGAAATATTCATTAAATACTACACTAATGAGTGAAAAACAGAGGTAAATTAAATTTTATAAATACTGAGTGCTAAAATTAGTGTAAGATAACACTAAGAGTTAACATTAAAGGTAACATAGGCTTCGTGTAACAAGTAAGTGAAACTCTGGATCTAGTGCAGGCTGATATATATTCTCCTATGACAGCATTACTAATTAATTGTCCACATAATGACAAGTATGGAATATCGCATAAGCACCTGCTGGCATTAGACTAGCTCTGAGAATATACTACATCCATTTAGAATTAGGAAAAAACCTTCTTATTTCACTTCATATACAGTTGTAAAAATGGTATTATTTAAAATCTAAATTCAAATTCTGCAATTCATCACTGCAGTAACCTGAAAAGCACAGACAGTTAACATTATACAGGAACATATGCTGTGGCGAAGGAAGCAACGCAGGCTTTATGCAAATTTATTAAAGATAAATCTTTGTCAAATTGCATTGATTTTTAAAGACATTGCCATAGTAATTATGCAGCACTGACTTCATTTTCCACTTCCTCCATGTCACAATCAGGTCCTGTTGTACTTGTTTGATAGATAGTGAAAGCCATTATTTCTCATTTCTCTTTGCTGTATCATCTAGAGCATGCTAGTTAATTAGATTTTTGGTACATAACTTTTTTTCATATTCACCTTAGGTGTCCAATTCTATTTCTTTTCACAATCTCAACACTAATTGTTCTTTCTGCTTTCATCAAGGTATACTTCTTATCACACTCTCCTGCTCACTAGTTTGTCAACATCCATTCATACACTAAAGTAATCAAGTGGCTGTCATCTTCAAGGTAAGGACATGTAAACATGTAGCCAGCTTTGCGTTTCCAAAGAATCAAATGTGTAAAAATGCTAACAGCTGGCTTTGCCTTTCCAGGGGATCAAACTTTTGTATATCCTTCATTTGGACCAGAAGCATAGTTTTCATTATCTTGGATAACATACTGAGAATTTCAGTGGAAACTTGCAAACCTCAGGTGACAATCTGTTACAGCTGATAATCTTCACTAATAAAAATGCCTCACACTGTCCATCAACAGGTCAAATATAATATGGAATGTGCAATCAAAATAATAGGAAATGCTGAGTTTGGGGATTTTATAGAAGCAATTGTACCAAGTTCTCAATGGTACAATCAGAACTATAATTCAGTCCTATGCTGAGTTAACCCAGTCCTATACTGAGTTAAGCAATTTTTTCTATTTAAACTTCACAAAAATTTCAGCAACAGTTCAGCAACATAGTCTTCGTGATATACTTGTCCAATTAATATTTAAAAAATAGTTTATTACTGTGATTCTGACTTTGCAAAAACCAAAGTTCACCTTCATCCCTGATGTCTTTTGAGAATATAGACTCTCCAGTTGTTTCCTGTAAGTGCCTGAACAGTGGAGTTCATTTGGATTGTAACTGTGGCTCAGTCTCTTTAGGAAAATACATTCACAGAATCACAGAATCACGGAATCGTAGGGGTTGGAAGGGACCTCCAGAGATCGTCGAGTCCAACCCCCCCACCAAAGCAGGTTCCCTACACCAGGTCACACAGGTCCAGGCGTCCAGGCGGGTCTTGAATATCTCCAGAGAAGGAGACTCCACAACCTCCCTGGGCAGCCTGTTCCAGTGCTCCGTCACCCTCACCGTAAAGAAGTTCTTNTCAAGGTCATTGATGAAGATGTTGAACAGGACCGGACCCAGCACCGACCCCTGGGGAACACCGCTAGTTACAGGTCTCCAACCGGACTCTGCACCGCCAATGACGACCCTCTGCGCTCTACCAGTCAGCCAGTTCTCAACCCACCTCACTTCAATGATTTTTAAACAAAAAAATGCTTTCAAAACTTAAGAGGAACATGCATGTGTAATGAAATGAACTGGAAAAATTTTATTGGAAATGGAAAATAATTCAGACAGTTTATTTCAGTATTTAAGCTATTTAGGATCAAAGTGATAGGCTAGAAAAGTATAAATTCAGAATTCTCAGATGACGACTGTTATCTCAATTTAAAGAGCATGTACCAGTATCTACTAATTTTCTATATTGAGATAATGGTAAATTCTGTTCATGTACTCAGGATGTAATAGAACCAGTAGCTTGATGTTACACTTTGCCAGTATTCTCCTGCAGTGTGTTTTAGAGCATGTCTTCAGCACAATGTTTCCATTTCAACTCACCTCAACTTGCTAGCCCCACTGCAGCTAATTGTGCACAGTACTTACTGCAGAACACAAAAACCTGCCCAAAACCAGGTGTAAAAAAATGCTGGCTATAAGCCTAATCCAAACTCCAGGGAAATACAGACTTCTTCAAATTTATCTGGAAAGACCTGCAGTCACTGCATCCTCAGCTTCATCATTGAGAAATTAAGCTTGGCACAGAAGTTGTATAACTTGGAAGCATTGTAAAGTTGCACTTGCATGCAGATGCATTATTCTCCCATAGGCATAGCAAAGTTTAAGGAACAATTATCTTTGACAGAGTGAAATCTCACATAGCTCTAATACTAAGTGCATAACTTACAGAGACAGCTTTTGGGGGCTAATGTTTGAAGACAGAGACCAATTTTTTTTCATTCAAGCAGCACTTTTCATCTCTTTAATTTTAAAACCCAGTCTCCTCTATCAAGATATTTTCCTTGTTCACACAGCTCCTACTTAGTAGTTAAAAGTCATCTCTGAACATATTTCCAGCTGCATGTTTGCTCCAGTAATGTAATTTTCACTGATTGTCACCATAATGATTCCTCTAGGACTGTAACCTATTAACAAAAGACAAAAAAAAAGTCAAGCATAATAAACAGAATTAAGTCCCAGATCTTGAACATCCGATGATATTTCAGGGAGAGAATGCAACTTCCTGCTGGGAGTTTTATGTTTCTCACTTACCTACAGCCTCTTGTATCCAGACGCAGTGCCACCAAATATCTTTAACACTACAGGAAGACTGATGCCTTCCAGAAGGGTTTTCCATAAGAAATGCAAAAGCAAGACTGTTTTAAATTAACTTACAATTGACATTCTCAATTTTATTGAGGATCTCCTGTGTTTACAGACAACAGACAACACAAATTTGGAACTCTGCTATATTCAATCTCTTTCTTCTTTTTTCCTGAATATCCTTCAGATCTCTAAAATGAATGTGGCAGTGTCAAATGCATATAGATCTCTGTGGAATACATTTTCTTATTTGTAACAAAATCAAAACAGATAAATATGACAGTGGATATTGCACTTTTCTTTGTGCTGTAACAGGTGCTTAACACAAGCCCCAACAAAACACCCACAACTAATGAAAACTTAATAGCATTTTAATAATGTCCTACTGACACCAAAACATTTTAATTGGAAACAAGAAAAAGAAAGAGAAAAAACTACCAGTTAGTGGATCTGTTCAAAGGATAAGTTTACTGAATCCTAATTTTACTCATAAAGGGTATAATTTACCCAGCTTGAATTTTTTGTATATGATTCTTTTATGTTTTACTGAAAATATCTTTGATAAAATACAAAAGCTGCAGATTTTTCTTTAAATGTGCAATGATCACAAATATTTCACTCTTTCACTCACACATCAAATATACACATGGAGGTCCAGTCTTTTGTCTTGCATGAGCCATAATGAATGAAGGGTGTCTTGTGATGCATAGAAAATACATAATACGTAATGTATACAAGAAAAAAATCTATATTCATTTTTTTAAGAAAGCACAAGAAAAGAGGGCAACATAAACCTAAAGTAGCAGGCTGAACATGTCTTAGAATATCTTTATAAACAAAACTGAAGAATGGTATGAGTAATTACTGGAAACAACAGAACAGGGAAGACACTTTGCTAATTCTAATTGAAAGTGAGAAAGTTAAGGAGTTTCTAGATTTAATACACTATATATAATGATCAGAAGAGAAATAAAACAAGATTTTCAGAAAGAAATAATGTTCTGTGAACACAGAGAAGTATTTTTATTTTTTTATCATGACCAACTCTACCCAAAAAGTCTTACAGGTATAAAAAATATTTATGCTGATGAAAAGACACTTGAAATTAAGTTCCAGCTAATTATTCAGGAAAGAGAGGAGAAGTTACTCTAGAAAACAACTTCATGCTTTGGGATTTAAAATAATGTAGTTTCTTAGAATTTTTGCCTCTGTGTACAAGTTCATGCTCCTCCAAAAATTAAATATCTTGGTTTTTACAATGAGATTAAAAGACAAGCTGTCTGTGACTGAAAAAAAAAGAAAAATCATGACAACTCCTTTTGTAGAGACATATGGAAATCAAACACTAAAGACAGAGTAGTATAGAACAGGTATGTTTAATCAGCACTGCACACATGCCAGATGCTGGGTGGGGATATTTTCACCTAGCCTGCATACCGGAGGACAAGAAAGGCACATATTTAAAGTGCAAACTGCTTACATATGCATTAGATGTCCAAGAAAAGGCTGGGTTATTACAATGAGTCCCCAAAATGATTGACTTCTCCCCTTCTACCCAAGTGTCAGCTCTTTTACACATATATATCTCTTGTGGTCTTCCCGATGAAGGCCATCATCTTATTTTCTTGGACTTGGGTGAGGATGAGGATGCTTGGCTGGCTCTGGTAGGTCATCTCACTGGCCACAATTCCATTCACCAATCTGCTGCTTCTTTGTTAATTTGTAGTTTGCTGTTTTAGTCTAATGTCTCACAGTGTAAAGATAGGGGAGCTAACTATATTCTTTGGAAAGACAGAAGATCAGCTGTCTGCTCTAATTGTCTAAGTCTGTAGAAAGGCATCTGTTATCAGCAGTGAGATCCTGGATTAGCAAAGTCAAATCTGCAGCTGCCAATTTAACCCCTCATGAAGGCATATAACTTTTAACCTAACTAACTTTCCTTAATTCAGTAGTTTGGACTGTATTCCTACTACCTAATTTCCAAGTGAAAAATTTGCTTTAAAAATTCTGTCCGATGAGTAAAAGTCTCATTTGATATCTTAAATTCTAGCATAACCAGTTCCCACAGCCTAAAATAACATAGACAACTGTCTACCAAGTGATTATTTAGGACTCTGGCAAGGTGACTAACCCACAAACTAGACAGTTGACTCAAATAACCACACTGCTAAGTACCTCCTAAATATAAACATTGCCCTGACCCACCTCACAAATATTTTCCATTCCTGGCATTTCTTTTCAGTGGCCTATCAATTTCTCCTTGCTTTGCTTCATATTTGTTGTCTTTAAAAGACAGATTTATTTATTTATTTATTTATTTATTTATTTTAAAGAAGTACAACAGCTTTTAAGGATGACAGTATTCCTTTCTTGCAAAAGAATTTGTTTTTATCTATGGTACAGATGTATAGTATTCAAGATATGCTATAATTTCTGTGATATAGCAGCTGAATTATTCCGTGGAAGAATGAAGAATCTGGCTACAGCAGACTCTAATCAGAAAAAAATATTTTATATGCGTTAGAAATTCATAAAAATAAATTTACTTTTTCAGTTATCCATAATACTCTTTAGTACAAAAAGGTAGTCATCGCTTCCTTTATTTTTTACACATCCATATATGTAGATTTTTTACAATAGTATTTCCCTTCATTGAATTCCACATGCATTTTTCCACTTATGTTTTAGAAAACTATCATTTGTCGCATGTTGCTTGGTAAACTGGACCCAAACAAAATAGTTAGAAGAGACACTTCTCCATAGAGAAGATTTGTTTTCTGCTTACAATGGATCACACAAACTAAAGGTGTTGAATATAAACAAATGAGTGCCATATGTGATTCATCAGTGTAGTACCAAAAACCATACTTCCTTGACACACACCTGTCACAAAGTAGATTGTGTTTTTGAAGTGAATTTACCATAAAGTCAAAACAGACAGTAACAACCTACCAGTATATCTGTCTAACACATCAGACACATGAAAATTTTTGCTACTGTACAAACTCATTAGTGCTATCAGTGCTACATCCTGTCCGGCTTTTCACTTTTGTGCTTCTTGGTGTGTTAAGGCAGGAATTCGGAAAGGAAAAAAATACCTACGTTTGCCGCTTCAATCTTCACTTCCATCAGTACTGTAGCATCAAAATAAGTGTTATTCCTCCAGTAATGTAGTATTAATTTAAGAAAGGAAAGTGACACGTAAATACTGTAATTCAAGAATTTCCAATAGGAAACCTCACTTTGATACATAAGAGTAGTTAATGGATACAAGTAACTTTACATAGTGGTTTTTTGAATTGTGGGGCATGAACAATGACACTTAGATCATCATTTGTTGTATGTGATATTAAGAGATTAATAAATCATAATCATAAAGTAAAATATTGCTAAGTTCAGGAAGAGATGGAGCAAAATGCTCAGACCAAAATTCATTCATCTAAATGAAGACAATGGATAGAAACAACATTTCCCAGGCATTATCAGGTATTTCACCATTAGGAGTATCATATAGGAAGTAATTGTCTTGTAGGTTTCTTATAGTTACTTATATTGTAAATGACATTACCAGTTTACATTTCGCTGTGCCCTACATGATCATCCAGACAAGTTCTGCTCAAATAGTTTCACAGCATTCCAAATGAAAGAGACAATTAAAGAGGTAATAACTTCAAAGTCTTCATGCTAATTTGAAAAGTGATCAAGTAAGTTTAGCCTCTGCTGAAATTTTCACATGCACAGAGAATGTAGGGATTACCTATACAGTTCTAAAATTAAAGTAAAATAAACCACTGATGTTTTTTCTAATCTTGAAGAGGAATTTACACTCAAACTAGGACCAATATACTGTGTATTTCATTATGAATTCCAGTAGGAACTGCAACTCAGTTCTAGAAGAAAATTATTTAGTATTAGTGATTTAACTTCCTTTCCAGTCACATCTTTTGACAGGATGTCCCAAAAACCGGTTTATTTTATTGGCTTCCTCAAATATTTTATTTTGTTTCCCTTCCATCTATTAATAAACTGAAGTGACTTCCAGGTCACTCAGGCAATTCTGTCTCTTAGATGTCCTCATTTCACAGTTTTTCCCATAGTCTCTGCCCAAGATTAAAAACCTTACTTTCTACAGATGAAAATCCTGATTTCTATCTTTCTGCATCCTTTCTATGTAGGATCAATATTAACCCTGCCTGAAAGACATAGCTATAAATAAATCATGGCCTTCGTTGCTTTTATTGTTCGTTATCTTCTGAAAACTATATCTTCTGAAGTAAGTTTTCAACAGAAAGGATTTAAATGAATTGGACTGGGAACGGGAAATGATCACTAGATAGCAGTCATAGAGTAGGACTGGAAGATCAAAATAATCTTAAGGGGAAAAATTACACAAACGTGTATAGTTGTGTAAGATACTATTCACTTAGTGAAAGAATACACAAATTACACAAAATACACTCTTCATTTAATCTCCTGTAGATTTTATTATCGTTTGCTCACCTCAGATCAGTCCACAAATAATGTAAAAACACAAGTTCTTAATCATGTTCAGATGGAATTTCCCGTGTTACTATTTCTGTCATTACCTTTTCTCCAGTCACTGGGTACCACTGAAAAGAGTCCAGGTCCATTCTCTTGACACCTACCCTTTAGATATTTATAAGCACTTTTAAGATCCCCTCTCAAGTCTTCTCTTCCCCACGCTAAACAATATGGTGATGACAGATCAAATAGATATCGATAGTGTTGATTTCATTGTTTAAAATGAATGAACAAGATGTTACAGTGATCTGTTCTGCTATCTTTTCCATCAAGATGTGATGTTCATATGAATACCTGACTTCCAAATTCCTCAGTGACTAATGCTGTCTGAGTACTTTCTGAAAATTTTAGATGGGTGTGCAATGGCAAAGGAACTGTATAGGCACCTTGTAATCATAGAAGCATGAAATCTCTTTCTGAAAATCTTCTCTGCAAAGCTAGACAGTAAGCTGTGTGCAACAGCTGGACAGCAAAATATGAGCCAGACTTCAAATGATCAAGAGCAAAATGACAGTAAAATCCAGGAAAAAAAAACTCAGAGAATTACATACGCCTGATAAGTTTCAAAAGCATAAAGAAAAATAGTTGCATTGTGCATACACATTACTTTGATTTAAGTAATAATATCTAGCTGATCACAGTCTATTGTTGGTTTCATCTTATTTCTTAGACAAGGGATTTTGAGAAAACCAATATCTGATCTGATCTTTGTTTTAGTATGGCCTTGCTTCACTGCAATTACTGGAGGAGATGGTTCAATATATACATACCTGGAGCGAGGCTAAGGCAGAAACAAGGCCAAGATGTTCCCCAGCCGATTTATTACCAGTTCTAAGTAGTTAAGGAATGTAGACAAGTTAATAGAAGTTAATGATAATAAAGAAAGGAATTCTAGTGAACTGGTCATAAACCAGGGATAGTCACCACCATAAATCTAGCAACTCCTTTTTGATCCATAGGGGGCTGCAAGTCAAAGGAAAGTCTCACTGACCTGCATAGCAACAGGTCAGTGGAGGAATACTCATTCTACCTCCAAACTCTTCAGTTCTTTGCCTCTTAATTCTGTTTCTGTGCACCTCTGGTTACTCAGGGCAATGCCACTGGGCATGTATGCTGACTCCATAGTGGTAATTTTTTCCAAGACAACACCAAAAGTCAGCCTGACCTGCAAACAAAACATCAATTGAGAGCAAATTCTTTCTTTTCTCTCATCCACATGAGTACTTCTTATTGGCCTTTCACAGTCTCAGGCAGGTGCCACAGAACAATCTTTGGAACAACAGTGCTTTCATTCGGCTTGTAACAGGCCACTGCATTAAAAGTTTCTTATTTCTCTTCTAAAATAGATCAGAGACCATCTGAGCAAAATATGTTACAAAATAAACAAACAAAGAATTTAAACACCAAAAGAATTGATTTAGGGACTTAATAGTATGTTGTACTACTTATAAGATAAACTTCTTTAGCAAAAGAGCTGTATGATCAACAAAAATAACAAGAGGACAAAGAAGATTTTCTATTTTTTCCTAGATATGAGCAGTTACTTTTGATATTTATTTTAAAATTGTGTGGGTGTTTTAGTACCTCCAAGTCAAAATTATTAGATTTTATAGACCTTCTGAAAAAAAAAAAGGCATTCTTTGCTTTTGTTTGTTTGTTTGTTTTGGTTTGGTATGGTTTTGCATCCCACAAAAATTGTATTCCTTTCATAACACCAGGCATTATCTTACTGTGACTCTGCATGACAATAGACAGGATATCATTCCAGATTTATGTGCAAAACATTGAGGATATTGCAGTCATCAAGTCATTTTGTGTGTGTGTGTATGTAATATGTACTACAGAATGTGATTATAAAGTCTTTATCAAAAACAATTTGCTGTGTTTCATATTGGAAGAAGGATTCTCAAAGGTAGTATAGTACTACTCTTGCACATTAGTCCATGAACACTGAAACAAAGTTCAAAATCATTGTCTTTTATGTAATCTCCAAATTGCTATCAACTCCAAATCAACAATGCATTAACACTTCTGTCCTGAAAAGAACATTAGTTATCTGAATTACAATGAATAATTTCATGCTTTTTTGTTTATTGGCAGGATTAATATTAAATAATTTTTTTAAAGAGTACGGTTTGTTATGTTAACATATTGTGAGTAAAGAAGGAAGAAACTGAAAGGAAAATCTCTGAAGAATCTTATGGTGAGATATATCAGGAATCAGAAAAAAATATCACTGAAGTACCAGACAGGGTATCAATGCACACACCAATGCACAAAAGATCAAAATTCAGTGTTTCAGCTATTTGAGATGGAGTTCATTAGCAGACAGTCTACCTAATTAACACAGAAGAGCAGGAGATAACCTTTCCTGGAAATTCCTAACAGCAATGATTCTCTGTTTTTCCAACAAGATGGAGATACAAATTTCAAAGTACTCAATGTTAATCTCAAAGTTTCTATCAATGTATAGTATAAACAAAACAAAACAAAACAAAAGAGCAAAACCAAGATATTAAAAAATTGCTTTACAAAGTTTCTAGGACATTGGCAGATCAAGACTGTGAAAGAAGGGTGTATGTGATTCAAGATTTTATACATGATGTAGACTATGAGGGAGCAAGACGAATCTATAATACATTAAGGAAGGATTCCATTTCTTTGTCATGGTTTTGTGATTTTTGGTTTTCGGTATTCCACATCATAACATCATGTGGGGCAGTGGGAGTTTAACTGTTAATGCTCAAGCTCTGGGTACCTGCCTGGAAGAGAAGAAGAACTACATTCCCCAGGGGACTTTGCGGTCACAGAG
>QGNR01000094.1:1411424-1447436 GCA_003435085.1 Syrmaticus mikado | reverse complement strand
AAAAAAAAAAAAAAAAAAAAAAAAGTTTGACATTTGAGGAGACTTGCCAACTGTTGACATTGAGCTGAAAAAGATAGGGGGTGGGGAAAAACAAAACAAAAACACAATTCAGAGAATATCATAAGATGGAAAGAGCTGACAATTCTGTAAAGAAAAAAATCACAAGGAAAAAAAATGAAAAAGGAAAGGGGAGAGGGAAAGGGAAAGGGAGGGCAGAGACAAGGGCAAGGGAGAGGCAAAGAGAAAGGGGGAGAGAGAAGAAAAGGAGAGGGAGAGACTGCTGCAGACAAATGATTTCTTTACAGCTAGGGCAGCAAGTTTATTGGTAACATTTTCTACTTCGATCAGTGTTTCTTAAGCCTACTGAAAACAGTCTGGAAGATCACATCCACTACAAAACCAATGCTACTATGTTACCATAGACAATTGGTTACAATCTAAATACCAGCAGAAAACATTCTGATCTGGAGTACAAAAACACAAAACTTGCCCTGGTGACAGATGTTCATCTGCTTTAGCTATTTCCTTGCTCTAATACAGTCTTTCTTGATAAAATCTCTGTAACTCTTCATGAGGATATGAACTCCTCCTGATTAAACATACTGGTTTTCTCAGCTGCCCCTCATAAGACAATGCTTCAGAGATGCATGCAGCATAATGGTATTGCCTATGTCAATTATCCTTTTCCTGTTCTTGGCAGAGGCAGACTTCAGACATGGTGTTGATTGACTTGCTCTGGACAGCCCTCTAGATGGAACTTCATCAACATGCTCATTTACTACTTCCTAAAATTCCAGAATCTCATACCTTATATTGCAAGGGCACCTGGAAGGATGGGGTAGGCTGGAAGGGGATTCATCTGCCATCCTGAGCAGGAACATGTTCTCATTCCTCCCTGTTTCCTAGGTCCCCTCCTTCTGCCTGATGGCAAGAGGGAAGGGGATCCACCACTATTTGTAGATTGTCTCCCTGGGTGCCAGTGTTGCAGGGATGGCAAGTATGGCTCCATCAAATGATCCCTTTCACAGTCCCTGATACTTCTTAATCTTTCCACCTCCTCTTTAAGCTCTGCCATTGGGTTGAGCAGAATTTCCCCAGCTAACAATACATGCACTTGGTATCCCTCCTACCCTCTCGTAACAGCCGCAGATACAGACACTCCCTGTAGGCAGAGGTATGAACATCAGCATGTTTATGTGAGCACTCAGTCCGGGTTACCATATATTTTCTTGAGATGGATTTTAGCAAGTGGAGATCATGGCTAGGTCTAGTCCTCCTGGGAGGACAATAACCACTCAGTAAGTTGACCTCATGAATCAAAAAGGTGACTCTGCTCTCCATGCATGCCCTGCTTTCTGTGGGATACCATACCAACAGCTGTGCCATGCTCTGACAGACACACCATGCCCTGTTTAACCACCCCGTTCTACACGCTCCTGGTCACTCATGTTCTGCAACATTTGAAAGGTCAGTGTAAGAATGAGAAAACAGCTCTCAAGACATAGCTTGAAAGGCATTTGGTCAAAATCAGTGAAATTTTGATACATAACATTGGTAAGATAAAGTCATAGAAGTATTTTAAACTGTTAAGAATTCATGATGCATTCACAGTCTCTATTTTTCTAGATATAACCAACATAAATATAACATGTATTGCAAAAGGCTATTTAATAAGTAAAATTTATTCTCACCCCTTAAAATATATATATATATATATCAAGCAACACAATTACAAAATAAGAAATATATATATATATATATATACTCCTTACATAGCTGGTCACATAAAGCTTCAGAATTCCTTTCTAACCAAGGGCAATCAAAGGCACATAACTTGAACCCCCAATTCCACATCATTTTCATATTTACAAAGAAAAAAACACACTGGAGAAAAAAAATATATATATGATCAATATAAATATCCAGATATCTTCCATAAAAGGAAAATTTAGTCATGAAGAGACATATGTTTGCAAAGGAATGAGAATGAGAAGAATACCTTTTCTAGGTATTAGGGTTATATTAAGTCTTAACTGATATGAAAGGAGTTGAATTTACTGAGGATTGAGAACCTTTGAATGTGCAAGGCTCACTTTTCTCACTACAGAAATGCAGCAGTTCTCAGATGTGAACTTCGAATCCTGATCAAAATATTCTCAAAGATCAAAGAGATTCTGTGTTTTAGTTTTTCTTAAAATCTCTCGTGTTTAAAGGTATCACTCTTTTGTTTAATTAGATTTGAGATAAAAATCCAAGAAATATCTTTTCATACTTTTTGTTCTTCTGCTCTCATTATCTGAGATGATGCAAATCATGATTGTGGGCGGTAATTGGTGTGGACGGTACTCGGGTTACGGTGGGTGGGAGATACAGGGGGTGGTTCTGGGTGGTGCTTAACGTGTCACGGGTGCCTGGGGGGGTCGCATGACACGGTATATAAGCAGCTGTTGCGCAGCAATAAATTGGCACTTGAGCTACACCCTACACATGCGTCTCTCATGTCCCTGCGCTGGGTGGGTGCAGATGGTGGGGTGCTGATGCAGTGTTGCTGACTGGGCAGGGTTGCAAGGAGGTTGGTGACAATGATGACACTGGCCAAAAATAGGTAAATAAATAATAATAATAACTGAAGTCCCAAGTTTTTGGACTTCAGAAAAAGTGATTGATTCAATACCTCCAATTCTGGACTCCTTACAACTAAATCAGATCTTTGTCATTTTTATGGATACAAGATCTTTGAATGTAACTAACCCCCATCACCAAAGCCAGCACTAAATATAGCTGTTGTATCAACAACCTCAGCTAAAATAGTATCATACTGATAGAACAAGACACAAAGGCACAAAGCCTGTTTCAGGCTGAAAGAGAGGAGTTTTAAACTGGACATAAGGAAGAAGTTTTTTACAATAAGGGTGTTGAGTCACTGGAACAGCTCAGAGAGTTGGTGGAAGCTCTATCCTAGGAGACATTCAAGGTCAGGCTGGATGAGATTCTGAGTAACCTGATCTAGTTGTAGGTGTCCCTGTTCACTGTTACAGAGTTGGACTAATTAATTCTAGAAGTCCATTCCAACTCAAAAGATTCTATGATTCTATGCATGTACATTCACATTTTTTCTACCCTTTCTTCTCACCAGTGTCAACAGAAGACAGGTTAGTTAAATAATTGAGTGTGCATATAAAATGAGAATCAGGCCACTGTATGTGAAGATAGATAAAGACGTATAGCAGCAAAACTTTTGAGTGAAATCAATGTTCCTATGGAGCCAAGTGACAATCTCATTAATTTCCAAGAAAGAGGAACAAGTTACCATAGTAACATATAACACTGGCTTTTACACTTGAAGAAATGAACTTTTGCCAAAGCTATTCTAATTGCCTTTGCAAATGAAAGAAGAGAACTGGGGGAAAAGAAGTCAAATCTGAAAGCATCTGAGTCCAAGATTTCAAAAGGAGGAAAATGAAGACTTTGAAAGATAATGTGATAGGGTTACAAAAAAAAAATAAGGAACCAAAACCTAGAATGCTGTAGAAGACGTAATATATGAGACAGCAAATGGAGAATAGGTGCATGATGTTAAATCTGATGAAAGCGTCAATGTTAGCAGAAGCAGGGGCAATTTATTCAAGGTAACATCAACTTCATCTTTAACTAAACAGAGCACACAGGTGTGCGTTGGTAGAAACCTATAATTGAGAATCATATGTTTCATTTCTCATATTTATCACTCACTGTGTGCTTAAGACTTTCAATTTTTTTGTTCCAGGAGCAGAGTGTGGCACATAGCAAAGAACAGCCAGAATGGCAAAGAGTGAAGACATGGCTCAATAATTTTTTTGGCTCAATATTTTTTTTGTTTTTTTTCCAAACAGTATAAATTCCTCAGTGTATTAAACCTTACTTGTAAATTCCCATCTTACTTTTTGTGTTTTATCTTAGAATTAATGATCACAGAATCTTAGAATCATAGAATGGCTTGGGTTGGAATGGAACTTAATGGTCATCTAGTTTCAAGGCATTTGCCATGGGAAGGGTTGCCAATCATTAGACCAGTTTGTCCAGGGCCCCATCCAACCTGTCTTTGAATGCATACAGGCATAGGGCATTTTAACAGCTTTTTTGAGAAACTTGTTCCAGTTCTTCATTGTCCTCTGAGAAAAAACTTCCTCCTAACATCTAATGTAAATCTATCCTCTTTTAGTTTAAAACCATTCTCCATTGTCCTGTCTTTATCAGATAATGTATAAAGCCAGTTTCTCTCCTGTTTATAAGATCCACTCAACTACTGCAATGAGGTTGCAATGAAGCTGCAATGAGGTCTCCACAGCGCTTTCTCCTCTCCAAGCAGAATAAGACCAGCCTCTCAGCCTGCTTGAGCCCTCTGATCAAATTTGTGGCTATCCTGCACCCTTTCCAATAGCATTATGCCTGTCTTGTGCTGGGGAGCTCACACCTTGACACAGTATTTCAGTAGGGCCTCACACATGCAGAGCAGGGGGAGACAATCACCTCCCTCTTCCCGCTGGCCACTCCTCTTTTGATGCAGACCAGAATACTGTTGGCCTTCTGGGCTGCAAGTGCAGATGGATGTCTTATGTCCATCCTTTTATCCATCAGAATCTCCAAGCCCATTCCACAGGGCTGGCAAAATAAGGAAGATTCATTCTTAAGAGAGGTAAAATATTCTGAAGTTGACAAAAAATTAAACATTACCTAAAAATTGTAAGTTATAATGTGTCCTCTTCTAGTTGGTTCTTTCTCTTATTTTATGTATTTTAAGTAAAACTTAAAATAATTAAAGGCTAGAACAAGTGCCATGCTGAAGCTCAGGTGTCTAGGCAGAATAGAGATTTTGCTACCTTCTCTATTATCAACACTAATTAATGAAGGATTCTGTACCACATTATGGGGTCAAGTCAATGCTCACATACTGTCATCAGCTCAATACTGCCAAGTTAAACCTGAAGTGGCACACCAATGCACTAAAAATTATTATGTTCTGACCCTGCTTTATACCTTAAGTCAAGTAATAAAACAAATAATGCTTCTGTTAAAAATTATACTTCATTTAGTTTACTCAGAATAGAATGAGCACCACATTCTGCAGAAAATAAACTCTATATTAAAAGTAAATGTAATGAATTTGTAAGGATCTAAATTTCCACAGTATTTTACTGTTTGAAATATGATTACACCAATTTGATGCTGTGCAATTACAGGAAGGTTATATAAAAGTAGCCTTTGTTTGTCACATTTCCAGTAGCAGTTATTTGCACAAAAATTTAGGAAATTGTTAACAAGAAAAGGCATAAACTGAGCACACAAAAACATGAAAGAAGATACACACTGGCCTGACTTTTTTTTTTTTTTTCAAAAGAAACTGTAGAAATATGTCCCACAATGTTTTCATAATGTGGAGTTTGTATCCTTCATGAATTAAAAGGAATGTATTTTAAACATAGTCAATTCGTATTTTAAACATAGTCAATGTATTTTAAACATGAGTCAATAAACTCATAAAACTGGAGAGCTATTAAAAATATATTTCAGAAATAAGTTCAATAAATATGTCTTTCACCAATAACTCGTTAAGCTTGATCATGAAGTTACTCACTTTCATTGATTAATAAGTTCCAGGAAAAGAATACATGTATCTGATATAAGCAAATTCCCTGTGAAAATTTATCTGCTCTATATAGGTTCCAGAAAATAATCAGACACATAAATTCAATGTAGCCATTTTCCTTTTCAACAGCTTGGTTCAAACCCCTAAGGTATCACCAAGTCCTTTCTGTGATTCTCTTCATTTTGAACAAATTCCTCCAGTACTTTTCCTTCCTTCCTACCTGGACCTGCACTGTAAACAAACAAAACAAAACAAAACAAAACAAAACAAAACAAAAACAAGCAAAATTAAACAAACAAAAAAACACCTTAATTTAAATAAAACATTCAGTGCATCACAACATTAATGATGGAAAGCTGTCCAAGTGCAGCTTTCATCCTGCTGTCTCTCATCCTGCTGAGGAACCTCAGCCACTCTGACATCTGCTGGAAAAGTAGCACAGCAAGCCATTAGAAATCTAGGAGGCTCCTGGGATGTGTAGAGGATTAATTCTTGAGCCTATTAATAGACAGCCTCACCTAGGGGTAGATGCAATATTGAACGTGTTGTTCACCAGTGCTAGTGAACTGACATGACATCAGGATTGGAGGCTGCCTGAGATGTAGTGACTGTATAATTGTGGACTTTACATTTCCGGAGGGGAAAGCGAAGAGTAAAGTCAAGATACTAAATTTTAGGAAAGCCACCTTCTAGCTCTTTAGGAAGTGAGTCAACAAATCTCCTGGGAAGTTGTCCTGAAGGACAAGGAAAAGAAGCAGAGGTGGCAGATCATTCAGGAAGTTTTCGTTAGACTGTAAGAGCTCTCCATCCTCAGGCATAGGAAGTCAGGAAAAGAAGGCAAGAGACTTACATTGCTGAACCAGGACATGTTGATCAAACAGGAAAGCAGGAAGAAACAGGCAGTGGATAGAGGGGCAGGTGCCCTGAGAGGAGTAAAGGAATGCTGCTAGGCTATGTAGAGAGGGAGTCAGGAGGTCAAGGCCAAACTCCAAGTGGACTTGGTAAGAGACGCAAAGAAGAACAAAAAGGATTCTACAGATACATCAGCCAGAAAAGGAAAGTCCAAGAAGCTATCTCCTCCCTAGAAAGCAACATAGCCTGGCTAGTAACAACAAACAGTGAGAAGGCTGAGGAAATTTTTTGCCTCAGTGTTCAGTAGCAACTGCTTTACATATAACTCTTTACATATAACTCTTAACCAGATGGGTCAGAAGGTGGAGACTGGAGAAACAATGTCCATCCTTTTGTAAGCAAAGGTCAGTTTCACAACTACCTGAGGAACCTGAACATGAAATAAGTCTATGAAATCTCTGTTAGATGCATCTCAGAGTCCTGAGGGAATTTTCTGCTGTAGTCATCAAACCACCCACAGGTGAAGTCCCTGATAACTGGTAAAACATTTCCACACATATTTAAGAAGGATGACCCAGGGATCTATTAACCTGTCAGAATCACCTCTGTACCAGGGAATATCATGGAACAGATCCTCCTGGAATCTATGCTAAGGTACATGGAAGAAAGGGAGGCGATACAATGCAACCAGCATGGCTTTACCAAGGGCAAGTCATTCCTGATGAATCTAGTGGTCTTCAGTGGTGATGTAACTGCACCAATGGACTAGGGAAGAGTCATTGATGTCATCTATCTGGACTTCAGTAAGGCCTTTGGCTTTGTAACCCATAACATACTTCTCTCTAAACTGAGATATGGTTTGATGGTGGACTGTTCAATGCATGATGAGCTGATCATGAATTTGTATCCAGAGAGTTGTGGTCAGTGGCTCAATATACGGATGAATATCAGTGAAAAGTTTTGTCCCTCAGGGGTCAGTATTGGAACCGATGCTCTTCAACATCTTCATCAATGTTCATTGGCAGTGGGATCGAATTCATCCTGAGCAAGTTTGCAGATAACATCAAGCAGAGTGGCAGTAGGCCCAGGAGAACCTCCTGCAGTACAGCTAATCCAAGTAAAAGGCCTTGTATCTGGATTGTGGCAATCTCCACTAACTGTAAGCTGGGGGATGAAAGGATTAAGCAGAGCCCTGCCAAAAAGGACATCAGGGTACTGGAGGATGGCAAGCAGAACATGAGTCAGCAATGTGCCAGTTCTCAAACCATAGATATAGACAACTATGTAGTCTTTTTTTTCCCTTTTTTTTCTTTTTTTCTTTTTTTTTTTTTTTTAACCAATACATTAAAGATGCAAAAGCACAAATAGTATTGTTATCACTGACTCAGAAGTCTGGAAATACCAGTGGAACTATTCTATGTTCAAGCACAGTAATTCCACTCCATTGTACATGTCCTTTCTTGCACTCTTTAGATATCTGACTTCTTGCTCTTTTACAAAAACAACAATAACAACAACAACAGCAACAACAACAACAACAAACAACAACAAAAAAAAACCATCGTTTTTGCTCACCCAGAGGAAGTATAATTCAGAATGTGCACAAAACAGTAAGAGAGAAATCAGCTCTTCAGCAAGATTGTATGAAGTATATAAACTCTTATAAAGCCTGAAAGAGTCAAAAACCTCTTGCTAAGTCACTTAAAAGAACTGTGGTAAACACAGAGCAGGTCTTTAGCTGATGTAAATTAGCTTCAGTATAGATACTAAGCTTTTCAGTAAATGTAAAACTTAGAATTTTATAATAATTTTCTAAATCTACCTGTGAAGTTCACTAAGAAGTAAAATATATACTGTAATATGTGTGACAGCTAAGTGACCTTTAATCATTTAAATATAAAGGAATTCTCCCCAACTGGACAGAAAGCCTAGTAGGCTTCGCAGATAGCGCGAAAATAGTAAGCACAACTGCACCAGAGTAGTATGCCACCAATACAGGATAAGAAAATACTGGAAAATGACAATCACACAAAAAGAACCTTCCACTCACTCTTAAAATAACAGTATTTAAAACTCTCAGAGAACTAGTCAAACAGCTGGTAGAGAAACTACCTTGCCTGCATTGTTTCTGACTGAGAAAATAATGTCAGTAAAATGGAGCAGAATGTCAACAAAGAATAAAAATTAAAAGGCTGGAAAGTATATTGATAAAAGTAGAAAAAGAAAAGGAATATGGTTCATACAGTACAAGTAGTATTCCTTTGGTCTACTTAATTTTCAACTTAGCCTATCCTCCCATGTATTCTTCTTTGTGTCCTCTTTTTATCTTTGTCCTGATTCAAGTTTGTCTACACAGGCATATATATAGCACATATATGTATATATATGTATAATATCTGCTTTTCTGTTTCCCTTGGAGTTAATAACAAATACTATAAACAATGTAAAATCTCTTTTTCTTTCATCTGAAGTAGAATATTATTTCAATTTCAGTTACAGTACTATCTGATAGGAATTCTTATCAGTTATTCAAAAAGATTGTACACAGCATTAAGATTTAAATATCTTTTTGATATTTTGTATATCTACTTGAATATTTTTCTTAATCTACATGCTTATAAGGTTTGGTAACACATTACAACTAATTACACAATTTTTAAAATTGCCCTTGCTGGCAGATGCATGCTATTAACATTTTATTATTATAATATTTTGCAAATAGATCTGCACATCTCAGATACATAAATCATTTTACAGGAGATTATTTTTGTAACTGGACCAGTTACCTAATCTGAGAGTACTTTACAAAATCTGTGAAACAACTGAGAAATTATTGGAATGCAAGTACAAAACAGATGCTTCAGCAGAAATGACAAAGGGTCTGTTTTAGAGGTTGCAGACACCTCTCCATTCTCATATGTTTGTTGTTATATTTTGTTTTGTTTGGGTTTTGTTTTGTGGGGATTGATTTATTGGCTGTTTTGTTGTTGTTGTTGTTTGTTTTCCCCATGTGCCACTAAAAGATGGAGTAAAGAACTACAGTGCTATCATTAAAGATGAACCACCCCATACAAGCAGAATTAGAAAAAGCACTCTCATGGATGTAAGAATAATCACTGTATTTGATTCTATGCTTTCACAGCCTAGGTTTTAACAAGTGTGTTTACATCATAAATAAATAAATAAATACATACATAACAAAAAAGAAAAAGAAAAAAAGAAAAAAACAAAAACAAACAAACAAACAAAAAAAAAAAAAAACCAAACATTGATTGGTTTATGTTATGTTTCTGCTCATTCTTTCCATCCAAACCATCTGAAAACCAAAATCAGCATCTAGGTTCCTCAGACATCTCAGATATGCTAGTTTCCAGTCTGAATAAGCTGTTTGTCTAGTCCTAGATGGAAAGGTGGCTCTCCAGAAGTTAACATTACATTCTTCATATTTTTTACAATAGAACTTTCCTTCTCACTTTTACTGAGTTCGTTATTTGTAAGTTGATCTATAATGAAATAAAAAATGAAAAACAAATTGAGCCTTATATGCTCTTCTTCACATCTTTTCACAAAATATCAAGAACTACACATTTACATTTTAAAAGTTGAAGACACTGAGAATCAAAACTATCTCCTAGTCAAGCAGATCAGAAAATACTACTGTTTGTTTTTATTCTCCAAGCAAAACAACATTACAGTAGTACAATTGGATCAGATTGAGTTTCGGTTGTAAAGCACATCACTGCAAAACTGACCGCCTGAGAGGAAGATACTAAGTCAAAGTCGAAATGTACACATTTTCACTCACACATCAAACACAAAAAAAGGCTAATCCAAAGGTTAGAATGAGTCACTATTCCCTGGAATTAGTAGACTGACACAAAATTTCATTTAATTTTTTTATTAAGGTTTTCTGTCTTTCATCATACAATCTTCTATCAAACTTTTATCAAAGCTTATTCATATGCTGAAGCTTTATCAGACAACATGCAATCTTCTTTTACCTTTTCATCCCTAAACCTCACTAAATGATACTTCAGTACGCCCTTGGTCTGACCACTCCAGTGAAATGGAGTCAGCAAATTGAGACCTCAAGTTTAATGATGGGACCACTTCACCACTTTTAAACAAAATATAAGTAAATAAGATCAGTGTGGAACTCTACAGTGATTTTTAATATGTCTGAACTAAAGAAAATTGAGTCCCACTGCAAAAGCCAAATTTAGGACATTTAGGAAAGCATAGTGGGTATTTTACCAGGCTATATCTGTAGTGAACACTACTGTTTGCTTGTTTGATTTTTACAGAGCTTCTTAAAAAATGAATTATGATTTTTCAGTGAATGTGGTGACTTTTCTATAACTACTACTTAGTTTCTATACAAAAGAAAGCAAGAGGAGAAAAGAGGGAAAGTTTATTCTCTTTCTATGGTCTCCCCAAAGGCAGATTATTCAAACACAGCCAGCTTTACCAGGAAAATTGTTCAGAACCTTTCCATATGCCCAGGGTCATGTTATCCAAAGTCATTGTTCTAAATTCACATTGTCTTCTTACCTACAAGTAAGAAATTCCAGTTTACAGCCAGCTGTAGATATGATTTTGGGGGATTTTATGTCGGCACTCAGTCGAGTTAGAGAGCTCTCACAGTTTCTTGTAGCATCAGAATAGTTCTCCAAATAGTTCTGCTTTATTGTGTTCAACATATATATTATATACCATTCAC
This sequence comes from Syrmaticus mikado, assembly GCA_003435085.1. NCBI lineage: Eukaryota > Metazoa > Chordata > Aves > Galliformes > Phasianidae > Syrmaticus > Syrmaticus mikado. The sequence continues at coordinate 1,436,238 of QGNR01000094.1, read as the reverse complement.
TTACAAGCCAGGAATTCCTGTCCCTCTAATCAGTCAATTGGCCTACCTTCTCCCAAAATACAGTGATAAAGGATGAAAGGTTTCTTAATTGTGATAAGGTTAACCATGCATACAAACAGAATCTCCTGTTTACCCTTAGACGCAAACAGATACCATCTGCTCTCTGTCTTACACTCCAGACTCCCAAGGTTTCACAGTGGTAGGGTCTATCAAGGAGTCTGATAAATTCTTTGCTAACTTGCTCACAGTTACATCTTGCCTGACATTTTTACTTACACTTCTTAAAGGTTTTTTAAACATATCCAGCTGGTGATCATAACAGAACAGTTAAATGCTGGCATGCTAATAGCAGTGGATTTTTTGACTGTATCTAACAAAGTTGCTGGGTAGGAGAAAATGATGTGTGTGACAATTTTTGTTTCAACTGCAGCATTTCTGCACATCTTTCCAGGAAAATTATTTTAACAGTGGCAAGGATCTAGAAATGCCTTCACACAAGCATAAACTGCAACAAATTTTAAAAGATGAGGAGAGGGAGGTGAACAGCCAATGCACCATGAAAAGCTGCTCTCTCTAACATGCAGTTCAACAGGAACACTGCTATATTGAGCTGATGAATCTGACAGAGCATTTGTCCTAACAGACTTTCTCTTTAGATCTCAGATCACTCAGCCATGAAAAGGCATACATAGATCACAGTTTAAAGTACATTGGCTTAATCTATGTAGTTCACAAGCTGATCAACATTCAGCCTGCTTGTCCTTTCTGAAACATACAAAAAGGAGGAAAAAAAAAAAAAAGACAGAGCCTTTGAGGCCTGCAATACCTGGTGACAAGGATACTGAGTGGGTGGCTGGTATGGAACTCTGTCCTCTGAACAGTCTTGCTCTGCACTCTTAGGAAGCTTAGCAGTAGCCTTGGAACATCATCACTGAAACCCATCACAACAGGCTGTGAGGTTTTTGATGTCAATTACTTCAAGAATCCCATAACTAGAGCACTGGCAGACTGATCCATGTTAGGAATACACAGGAAAAGCAAACTAGCAACAGTAACTTGCTATTCCACACCTTTCTAAGAATATATTATGTATTATGTTTTTTTGTAAACAAATGCAATAGTAGAGATGTTTTTAAGGAAAGAAAGTATCACAAGAATACTTAACATAGTGAATGTCTTCCATCAGACATCCAATAGCTCATAAATACCACCAGCAATGTCTTACTCCTTTATGAGGAAGGAAAAGTTTATTATAAGATCAAGACTATTGATTGTTTTAACAGCAAAACCTCAAATATCTCCATATTGCTCATTCTCCCATCGTCTGTTAAAGCATCTGTTTTTTCATTCGTTGGAGTCTGTCAGTTATTATTTTGGCAATTCTTAGCTTTTTGAAATTATTTGTATTTTGCCAAAGTTATGAATATATATATACATATATATTGCATATAGCCAATGATACATACATCACACAGTCCATATATACGGACAAGCATCATGTAAAAAAAATATTATTGGCTGTATGCCAAAATCTCTCAGCAGTGTGCCATCTCTTCTCAGTTATTCATTATAGTTGATCTTTGATGAATTACAGAATCTACCTCAGCACTAAAAGAGCTAAAAGTAATACCACATTTATTCTGCAAGCAAACAGAAGAATGGCCCCACCATGCACCATAATTCAAAGCATTTCTGAATGTTTTGAGTAGCCAATGTTTTACTGCAACAAAACCTGTAACAATTCTCATGAAAAACAAGTATTGCATATAACCACGCCACAGCAAATAGATAAGAAAGACAGAGGAAAGTTAATCAAGGAAATTTGTTTGTTTGTATGCTTGCATATTGAGGCTTTTTTTTCCTTTTTCTTATCTAGGTTTTGAAATGGAATCAAGGAATTACCTGTGAGAAACTGGATCTTACATGAGTTGCATATCTCATACAGTTCTGGCATTGATGAAAAACTGGGTTTTGTGTTCATAGCATGTCTGTATCACTGTGGACAATATCTTTGAGGAGCACTGATTCCTAATGTACAAGCATGGCTTGATAAATGAAAGATCCAATGAAAAGCATGCATAATAGTAATTACACATAGGTGAACTGAGCTACAGATTTAACAAAAATAAATTTGTACATGATTGGCTCTGACATCCTACTGTTTTGAGAAACAAATTTAGTCAGAATAGGTAAATGTGAGTGTGCTTCATTTGAAAAATTGAGCAAAAATTGTCATTTCAGTCACAGACTGTCATAGAGAGTCACAAACACTGACTTTGTTTGATATTCATTATAAGCATTTCAGCCCGCAGCAGTTTATACAATCCAATAATACAGGATTTTGCAAGCTGCTGGGTATAAGAAAATATGACAGTGTACAGTCATAAGAATAATAGACGCAATGATCTCTCCATTGGTAATCAGCCAGGGATATAGTTCTGACACAGACAAGTGCTAAGAGCAGGCAAGCTGTCTGAAACTCTCCCATCAGAAGCTGCCAGGACACAGCATCAACCCTTGTCCAACTTCTGCTGACTTGCTGAGCAGATACAACCCATTCCATCTTTGAAATACACCGTGGGAAAGAGCTTTCTGAACAAACTGATGCAGAGGCTGAGATACAGACCAGTCTGCAGCTCACAAGGGAAGTTACTCAGCTACAAGATGGACATACGTACATTAATCAGACATACTCTGTTCAGGACAGGATGATAGATCACCCTGATTTCCAACTCAGCTTTGATTTCATTACATTATTTCTGATTGATTTGGAAAGGTGTGAAGGTGTGGCTGCTGGTTAAGGTTGAAAGAGAGCAGAAATATTAATAACAAGATTAGTATCGGGGCAGGCTTTATAATCCTGGAAATATCATCTGCTCAAAAAAAACCACCCTTCCCTTCCTTCATACATTCAGCTCTGCTGGATCACTGCTCAAATGCTCCTGTGTGCCCAAAAGCATTTCCAAAAGCATCCTTGTATTAAGTTTGTGTGACAAGATTTTGGTAGCAGGGGGCTGCAATAGGAGCCTCTGTGAACAGATCCCGGTAGTGCCCCATGTCAGAGCAGAACCATCTCCAGTTGCTCCAAAGGGACATTCTACTACCAGAACCAAGCCATGTGCTCTGGGAGACCAGATTTAAGAGAGAGAAAAGCTGCTGCACAACACTGCTGGGAGAGAGGAGTGAGAAATGGAAGAGTAGCAGCCCTGCAGGCACCCAGGTCAGTGAAGAAGAAGGGCTTGAAGCACTCGAGACGGAGTAGAAGCTCCCTGCAGCCCAGGAGAGGCCCATGGAGGATTAGGTTGTCCCTCTACAGCCCATGGGCACTATGTGGAGCAGATCTCCCCATGCAGTCTCTGGGAAGACCACACCAAATCATTTCAGGCAGGACAGCATCCAGTGGGAAGGACCCTCTAGGGGTAAAGAATGACCATGATGAAGCGGTAGAGATGAAGCGTTACAGGCTGACTGGATACCCCATCCCTCATTCTCATGTGCCACTCATGGGAGAAGACAGAATACAGTAGATGGGAGGAATGTTCTTCTAGTTTAAGTTCTCAGTGCTCTCATTTGTTAATAATAGACAATATATTTTATTAATCTCCCTACATCTATACTGTTTTGCCCACGGTGACATTCTTTTCTCAACCCTTGAGTCTTTTTCCATTGTATATTCTACCCCTCTTCCTTTAAGAAAGGGCATTGAGAGAGCAGAGTTCACCATGAGCATGAAACTCCACCGTCCTCCATAAATAAAAGCAATCAAAAACAAAACAAAACAAAACAAAACTCCAAACTCTTTCTGTATCACAAAAAGAAATTGTTCCCATTTGGGAAACCCACAGAGATACCATGAAATGTCAATAGTTAGTATTCAGAGATTTTCTTGAATGAGCTCCATGGCAAGATATAGCAATGCTGTGTAACTTTTATCTAATCTCCACACTTCCTTGTCTACTTCAAATACTCAGTTACTCTTGTGTCACAGAACATGACCACTTGCTCTTCAATCAAGCATGTATTCCTTAGTGTGCCAGCAGCCACAAAGGTTGCCTTGCAGCTGATTTTGACTCAAGAAAGCTTTGGGAACTGCTCTCTTCTGCGTGGCCAGCAGGTCGAGGGAGGTGATCCTCCCCCTCTACTCTGCCCTGGTAAGGCCTCATCTGGAGTACTGTGTCCAGTTCTGGGCTCCCCAGTACAAAAAAGACAGGGATCTCTTGGAAAGAGTCCAGCGNGGAGATATTCAAGACCCGCCTGGACGCCTACCTGTGTGACCTGGTGTAGGGAACCTGCTTTGGTGGGGGGGTTGGACTCGATGATCTCTGGAGGTCCCTTCCAACCCCTACGATTCTGTGATTCTGTGATTCTCTGAATTCTGCAGGCGCCAAGCAGATAGGCACAGCTCCTTCTGTTGCAGAACAGATTTCACCACTTGAATTTGAGAAAAATTTCATGATTTTTCCAAAAACCAACATGAAATATGCATCCAGAATTTCTACAGATCAGTGGCAAAACATTTCCCTATTTGTCCTCTACTCACCTGCAACAATCTGAAATTCACAATGTCATTATTCATCAGAGGAAATACAGATGAAGAGGCCAAATCCTAAAAAACTGGATTTCTTTACTAAGACTCATTTTCTAATTACTGCTCAGCATATCCGAGGTAGCATCACACAAGGAAAGTACCGCAATGCTTGTGCTACTGTTTTCTTCTGTTAGAAAAGTAGTTAATTTGCTGGAGGTGAAAACAGGTTGTTTTACTACCATTTCTGCATCTTAGAGTAGGCTGAGAAGGAAATTAGAGCTTTGTCTTTGTATGTCAATGAGACAAAAAACAATTTCAGATACATTAGATGAATAAGAGTGAAGTGCTGGTGTAAAAGACTATCAAACCTTATTAGGGTCTTGTCTGAACTTCTTACTCTGTGTGTGGTTCCTGCTGAGAAACACCAACTCTGAAAAACAGTCTGCCACTTGTCAAAACCCACTAGGGCTGCCATATTAACACTCAACACATCTTTTAAAGAAACAAAAGCCCTCAGTAAGAGATTGAGGTTTATAAAGGTATAAAAAAAAAATGAAGTACAGGTGTCTGGGTGCCTCATGCTAAATTTCAACTCATCATTCTCTCACAAGTAGTTACAATACTTCGCAAAGATCATGGGCCATAGGGATAAACTGTACCCTTTCCATAGATCTAAGGGAAAAGTAAACAAAGAAACAAGCAAAAAAAAAATAAACCCATAAAGATAGTTTATTGTTTTCTAATGGGAAATTCAGCAACAAGACCACTCATGGATTTATTTTGCAGTTACCCTATAGTCATGTCCCTCCATGCTGCATTCTGATAATTAGCCTTTAAATGATTTTCCATTCACTTTTCCTGGTCAGAAACAACTAGTGCTGTTTATTAATGCACAACATACAGCAGCAACAGATATAATCTGAACTTACCTATAACAATATAGCCTTAACCAGATTTTCACATTGAAGTTTATTTGGTACAGAAATATCTTACTTTTATTTGCAGAAGTTTTTCACTTGCTTTTTATTAGCAAACCTTTTCACAGTATTTGAAGGCAGGTAACCATATCTTTTATTTCTTCGAAAAATCAAAGGTCAGTCCTTACTCCCACAGGACCAGCAGAAGAAGGTAAGCCCTTCCCCTTGCTCAGCTTTATTTAATAGGCTAATGATTTCAGCATTTGGATGTAACATACTCAGTCCACAGGGAGTAAAGATTTTTTAAACCATTCTGGTTCAAACTTCAAAGCTTCTGCTTTTTATGATCTGCAGAACACAATCCTGAATTGATAGTGTGATACAATGGATGCCATTTTGAAAGTCAGTTGATACAATAAATGTTCAGGAACCAGTGACCAGATGAGACCTCTCATCAAACTTGTCAAGTTTTTGGTATTAAAACAATCATCTTTCAATAAATGTGAATTGCATAATTATTTACTCTTTTTTTGAAGGGGGAAGTCTAGAATGCAGCTAATAACATTAATCATAAAATTATGAAGATAGATACAAAAAGATTAAACAAAAATAGATGTATATGGATAAAATAAGAAAGGACATTATCTTCATTTCTTCAGTTCATATCTTCAGTTTAGGTTAAGGTTTTCATATTTTACATTGAACCAGGTAGGTATTCAAAACATATTACACAAAGGGCCCTGATTAAGTCTATCACAGTAATTTTCTAAGTCATAATTATAATCCTTCTTTCTTGGAAAGAAAACAAACAGATGAGTTTTCACTAGCCTGTGAATACTCTCAACTACACCACAGGCACATATTGTGTAAGCTACAAGTGTGCACTCACCAGAGACTGAAATAGGCCAAAGAACAATTACAAAATGCTGGCACATCTGTTCAGTGGAAGCTGTCGTGTATACCCATAAAAATCATCGCAGCTGAAACGTACAAAGTCTTCATATGCATTTCTGGTAACCAAAATAAGGTAGCAATTACAAAAAAAAAAAAAGAAAGAAAAAAAGAAAAGAAAAAAGTAAAACTTGCTTGTAGATATTCTTGAGAGAATTACTCACTTCAGCCTCTTAAAATGTCTAGAATCAGCTTTGAATTTTTGAGAACAGTATACTGTCTCCTTAAAAATTCTTTTGTTGTTGTTGTTGTAAATATCTAAGCCAACAGAAAAATAGGTTATGTATCTGAGGTTATTTTGGTCTCCACATCTTTGTTTACAACTTTGTTTTGTTTCAAATTCAGGTACATTTTGTTGCATAGATTACTGTGAATTTTCTTGCAAAAGTCTGCATTTATATCCTCTAGTCAAAAGAGCTCTAATCCAGTTCAGCAAATTGTTTTGCTATTATCCTTCATTTCTGTCTGGAATATATTATCATTTTCTTCAAAGATAAGAGAACATTCTGTTAATAAAGAATCACTAATAGAGTCATGAAGGCCCAAGAAGATCACTTGCACATCACAATATTTTCATTTCTCCCCGATCTTGTGGAAAAATAACAGCTTTACATAGCTTTACCGCATTTTGTCTACAACACATGCCTTGCTCATTCTTCACAAAGATGTGAAATTCCATCTCTGAAAAATCAAAGACATTTTTCCATGAGTATTCTTAATATTTCCTAATGCTTTTATTCTGGAGAAAATAAATATATATGTATAAATGTATATAGGATGTATCCAAACAGTCTAGAAGGACAAAATATCTTGAAATTTGAAGAAAACCTTATTCAAAACATCTACATATCTGCATTTAAATCTCTACTTATCAGAAATATTTTTTCTTTTCCTATTAAAAGATAACAGACCAATTGAGGATGGAAAAGATCTCTGGAGGTCATCTGGTCCAATGCCCCTGATCAAGCAGGGACACACATGTCTAGGTAACTGTTGAAGATCACTGAGAACAGAGACTGCATCACTTCTAGGCAACATGTATCTGCCCTCTGTTACCTTTTTAATAAGGAAGGGGTCCCTGATGTTCAGGAAGTACATTCCGTGGTTCAGTTTGTGCTCACTGTCACTTGCTCAGGCGATGAGCACTACTGAAAAGAAGCCTAGATCCTTGTTCTTTTAACCCTCCTTTCAAGTATTTGTACAAATTGATGAGGTATATATCTCATCCCTCCTAAACCTTCCCTTCTCCAGACTGAACAGAGCTCTCTGAATCTCTCTTTATATGAGATGTACTCCAGACCCGTCATCACCTTGATGGCCCTATGCTGTACTCTCTCCAATTGTCCATGCCTCACTTGTACTGGTGAGCCCAATGTCATGGAGTTATCTGTAGATCTAAGTCTGTGACAGAGTGTCTCGCTCCGATTTATAGGAGGGAGAGGAGGTTCTTTTAATATCTGTATAACCAGCGTGAAATTAAGAAACAACGGTTCACATGTTGGTCCGACCAGTTTATTACAGATCTTAATTAGGGAAATGGGGAAGGGGAGGATGGACACTATTATGAATTAGGGTAATGGGGAAGGGAAGGAGGGCGATAGAAAAGGTAAGAAAGAAGAAGCAAGGAGTCTTTATAGGAAGCAAGAGGGACATAGTCACCACCATGGATCCAGCGTGGTTTGTAGTTCAGCATTTGATCTTCAGTAGTGGTGGGTCATCAGGCGTTGTTGTTCTGTTGACAACGACGATGGCGACGACGACGACTATGGTGATGATGGCTCCTTTTCAATGCTTTCAAAGTGGTCGAGTCAGCTGTCTTTGGAGTGACAGCTCAAATCCAAAGTGGTTGAGTCAGCTCTCCTTGGAGTGGCAGCTTCTGGCTCTGGGATCTCAGCAGAAATTCCTTTGTTCCCACCTTCCGGGCCTTGCCAGCAGATAAGAGGGAGCAGGGATGCCCATCTGCATCCTGTTTTTCACAGGACACGATGGTACCATTCCCCAGTTTTCCCATGCCAGGCTGGAACTATTTAGTCACAGGCCAGATCTTCCGCCAGTAAACACTCCTGAGCACTATCTTCCGGAGGCAAACAGCTAAAATTGTCCACACAGTGATGTTGATTGCCACACAGCAACACCCATCACTCATCTCCTAGACAAGTCAGTCTTATCACAAGAAATACCTCAGGAAGCAAGCTTTGAGCCAAAAAAACAAAGAAGGATTCTCACACAGGGGCACAAGCCCAGAAGGAGACAAAAGAGAGAGGGGAAAAAAAAAAATTCCCACACTTTTTGTGGCATGGCATGGCCAGCCCCTGCCTGTGACTAATGAGGCAAAGCACTTGTGGGCCATGTGATCTGGAAGAGGAGAAGGGGGGGAAAGGGGGAAGGGGCAGGGAGATGGTAGATGGGTTTAAAAAAAAAAAAAAAAAAAGGCAACGAACTGAGGAGGAACAGTAATTTACTAAACCCCAAAAAATCTCCAGATCTCCAGTCTTTACTGGTGAGGCTTATTTTCTGCCTCCAACACAGACAATTCCTGAGAGCCCCCAGTCACTCCAGGAATATAAATCAATTATGTTCCTTTATAACTCAAGGGCATCAGAGTGCACTGGGCACCGGTGTCCACCAGTACCTTATATTCCTGTGGTTCTGATATGCCAGGCCATCGAATCCACACAGTCCAATACACTCTATTATCCCTTTCCCCCCCGACTGAGGGCAGGGCCCCTCTATTGGTTACCTGCAATAATGTGAGCAATTTTGATGGTTGTTCTGTTTTGTAACTCTCACCTGTGCTCATAGTGCAGGAGTGGGTTGGTGGTGCCACTTCTTCATGTCCTCTCCATGCCCAAGTAAGCATCTCCACAAGGCAACACACAACATCGATTTACTGCTATCATTTGCTTGAGCAGGGAGGCGTTTGCCTTTGATAGCTGAGACTTTAATCAGTTTAATCAGCTCCTTCAGCACACTCTTTTGATCATCTTAGTCTTCATCAGGTGTTTCTGATACTGCCACAGGTACATCATGATTAATCAATAAGGACAATTCCTCCAGCATGCCATCCTGTTTCTTATCCATTTTATCTATCCTCTTATCCACTTTATCTAGTCTTTCTGTTACTTGAGAGATGGCTGAAATGGAAACATGGAATAGAGGCAGCTTTTGGTCAAGTGTAAGAATCAGTTCAAAAACTGGGAGTCTTCTGTTTAGGTCCTCGTATCTATCAAATGTTACTACTAGTGTACTGGTGTACCTTTCCAGTGCTGTTCTTGTGAGTTTCCACCATATATCAGGTGCACTCCTCACTGTCTCAGGATCATGGTCCTGGCATGGATCATTAGGAACAAAGGTGGAATCATACAGTATTCCCACCACAGCTGTTTCTCTCAAATACTGGATGCCTTTCTCAATGGTACTGCACTTTCTCATATCAGGTTCCAGATCATCTTGAAGGAATGTCTTTTCTTCACACCTAATAACATTCATTCCCAGAGGGTGGGGACTCCATTCAGACATCTACTAATCCCTCTGTCAGTAGCTGAGTCTCGGGCAATGTTTCCTAGTTGGCAAGCTCCGTTGCTATTTAGGGACATGCTGCTGGCCTGTTGTCCCAACACCGAAGCAACCAGGTGACAACAGTTTCATTTGGGTGCCATATAAACTCCCTTATTGAGCCTTGGATTTCAGTCATTTTCAGAGAATGGCAAATAGTGGTAACAGTGACTTCCTTCTCCTCACTCTCCTTTCCACATTTCTTACTTTTCTCAGTTGCCTTTCCCAGTGATGGTGGTTTTAGTGAGCGCCCCTTGCCTGGATCTTCCTCTACTTTCTCTGCTTCTTCTTTCCATTCTAGACGTGGAACACCTATTTCCATTTCTACCCCTCCACAGGGGCAACTGACATTGATACTGGTGCTTCCTCTGATCGATCAGGTTTGACTTGGAGGTTTCCCCCTTAGGTTTGGATCTCAATTTGGAAACTCTTTCCAGAAAAGTACTATATAGAGCTTGGTAAGCACAAGTCAAGCCCCAAATAAGCTATTCTTCCTCAGATCTTACTGGGCCACATTATCCCTTACTCAAATACTCAGTTTCTCAGGATCCCAAAGGTGTTCAAGAGTAAAATCCCATGACACTGGGAGTCCCCACACCTCTAATCTCTTTCCTAAACCTCTCTGTATTCCCTGCCACTCAACATTCTCTGGTTTTGGGAAAAGCTTCCTCCACATAATGTAAAATACTATTGCAGAAAATACATTCAGAGAGGCTGATAACACAGTCCCTAAGTCAGCATCCTGAACTTGCATAAGGAACTGAGAAGAGTACCTGGAAACAGTCCAAGTACCATATTGTCTGTTAAATTAGCAGGTATAGGTACCAGGCAGGTATCTCCATCAGTGCCCTTAATTGGTTATACATATATGTGACTGTACATGATGAAATTAAAAAAAAAAACAAACAATATGTTCCAAGGAACAAAATGGTCCTTAATCCTCTATACAATGCTCTCAAAATGAAGTAGAGATTCATAGCTGCCTGCATTCTCCACCAATTGTTGTCACAGAGTTATCTCTAGATTTGAGTCCGTGACAGGGGCACAAGCCCAGAAGGAGATAAAAGAGAGAGAGAAAAAAACTACCCCACCTCTTGCAGAGCAGCCCCAGCCTGTGACTAATGAGGCAACGCACTTGCAGGCTGTGCGCTCCAGGTGAGGGGGAGAGGGGGAAGGGTAGGGAGATAGAAGATGGTCCAAAAAAAACCCAAAAACAACCAACGTCAATGATCTGAGGAGGAACGGTAATTTACTAAATACAACAAAATCAAACAAAATGAGAGAGAAAAGAGTGTTCAAATAGGAGATCTTACTAGTAGACTGCAAAGGAAGCACGTGCTTTTCTCTGTGGCAAACCAAGAGAGAGTCAGTGAGAGGGAGAGCAGCTGGTGTCCTGCCAGGAACTTCACCTTTCTTCCTCTGCACACCAAGTCTTCCAGGAATGCTGCTCCTCCCCTCCCATCTGAGAACCCAAAATGGCCAAAAAAGGAAGTCCATGGAACCAGAACGTTAACTCTTAAACTCCCACTGTTTTACATCGTTTTCTGATGTGGAATACCGACAACAACCAAAAAAAATCACAAAACCACAACACCCAGAAATGGACCAGATGAAGCCTCATCAGTACTGATGAGAGGGAAAAGAATCACCTCTCTTGACCTGTGTGTGTCCCATCCCACTCAGTGCATTTTAAGGGAGGTGAATCTTCTATCTTCTGAGTCATGCCTCCCATAGTCAGCAAGGGGTCGCTACTGTGATGGAGTCATTCAAGACTCGGAGAAATAATACACATCAAAGAAATGCTTTCAAATGTAAAACTGTCCACCAAGTGAAGTTGATTGCTTCGTGTTGATTTGAGACAGTCCTTACCAGTCTCAGATAACCTGCTGTCAGTACTTTGCCTAACATAGACAAGGATACCAATGGCTTTCAACACAACTAAAGCAAATTGCTAGTTCATGTTCAACTTGTTGCCCACCAGGTCCTTTCCTTCAAAGTTGGTTTCCAGATGGCTAGTCAAAACATACACTGAAGCCTGCTACTACTCTTCCCAGGTAAAGAAATTTGTACTTCTCCTTGTTGGATTCCATGAAGTTTCCATCATCTAAATTCAAGACAGTATCAAGAAGTTGGAACAGCTTTGTCCACATTAGGAAAAGATATCAAATTAAGCATTAGAAAAGAAAACTCAAAAATGAAATTTAAGAATAATGATCCTACTAAAAGTGATAGATTCTTCTACAAGTTATACTTCACCCTGCATTGTAAAAAAAAATGCATCTGCATAATCTATTCTTAAATAAACCACAAAGACAGTTGTGCAAGTGCTTTAGCCAGCAGCATTTGCACAGACCTAAAGCATCATTTTCCACTCCAGGTTGATCAGGATTATCCACCCCCCATCATGTTCCTAGCCTGCTTCTGATCTTCTTCCAATAACTTCTGGTACATTAAAAAAAATATATTTTGCTTCATGCAAAAGCTAAGTAGCTATTAAAAAATCAACCACAAATTTAGCCTTCCAAACTAGACTTGCAGAGGCTGTTTATTTTCTCTGTAATCATTTGGTAGATTGAGAAACAGTGTCTAAACAAAAAACAAAAAAACAAAAAACAAAAAACAAAAAAAAAAACCTGATAGAGATCTTTATTTATTTATTTATAAATATATTTATAAATTATATAAATTTATATCTGTATTTAAAAAGGGCAAAATTTTAAGGTGGGTTACATTCTTAACCCAAGGCCCTCTCCTAAATCAAATTAATATTGGACTTCTATTGATATTAGAACATTTTGATGCAAAAGAACCCTCTTTTGTGTGTAAAGACTGCATGCATTTTGTTGATGCTAATTCAACACCATTTCTTTTAATTCTTCATTTCTCATTATTCCAGACTAACAGACACTAAAGCTAAAGGATTCTTAACCAGTACAAAGATTAGAGAAAGAGAGAGTTTATTTAACAGAACTGAAATCTGACCAAGAGGCTGCACAGATATCTTAAGAAAACATAAGCTTATTTTTCTACAAAAACAGAAATAGCAAGTTTTTCCTGATATTTTGACAATTTAGACAACCATGGCAATGGATGATAAAGATGGTGTTTGTTTGTTTGTTTGTTTGTCTGTTTGTTTATGAGACAATCTTGAATCTTAGAAGCACAATTGTTTGTTTTAGATTTCATTATTCCTCACTATGTATTTGTTCTATACAGCATACAAGGCTTGAATTAGAAATCATAGCTTATGCTGTGGGTTCAAAAGGGTAAGGTCTTGGTGTGTTTTCACTTGGCAGTCATGCTGTGTTAAACAACAACACAGTGGGAAAGTGTCTGCATATAACAATTACTGACCTTGATCTTCTGTGAGCACACACTTTCCATTCAAGCACTGTTACATGAATGGTACTATTAAAGTATAAAAAGCAAGAAAGAAATCAAATAGATTCAAATGTTACAAAATATCTTACACCAGATTTGACATCCATTGATTATGAAAATAGTTGACACTACAATGAGATAGTCATGCAAGTCAGACAATTCAGTTTTCATGCTGTCTAGGTAAAGTGCCGAAAGAAGGATCCAGCTGCTGTAAATAAGCATCTACTTTCATGCAATCTCCTTCTACAGAATAGGCAGCTGTGATGTTAGAAAATGGTTGCCACCACTAACAGTCTTATAGGTCTTCATTCAGTCATGAGAAGCCATCTTAATTACTTGCATTTGCCAGAAAAAAAAACAGAAAAACTGTATCTACTACGAGGTATTTATTTTTCCTACGGTCAATTACTATAGCACAGAAACACTAAACACAGAATTTTGCTTAGTGTTCATAAAGATAGTTCAATAAATTATAATTAAATACACTGAAAAATTCTGCAGGAATACATTCTGTGTACTTCAAAATCTAATAAGACAATTTCTTCCCTATATTTTTTTAGCTATCTTTAATATACTTGAATGGGAACTATAAAAAAATGTATATCTTACCCACTCTGATTGTAACCAAGAGAGAATTTGAAGGCAATCTTTCAATTATGTGGATGATGCAATACCTACCAAAGAAAAATCTACAGGCCTTCAAGGAAACAAATTGCTTTTGGCCACATCAAGAGATTCTGGACAGCTTGAAAAAAGATTTATCTCTGTAAATACTGAATTTTTTCTTAAAAGTTTGCTTTTAGCAACATTTGCCTTTAAAATCTCACACAAAAGTCCTGGCATCCACAAAAAAAAACTTAAGTATTAAATTTAAAAAAAAAAAAGTTCTTCCTTGCATAAAATATTTCTGCATACTGATTACACAAAGACTTTATATAACTCCTCTACATTTTAACTAATTTTACTTATTTTTGATTGATGGAATTAAGAAATTCTTGAAGCATGACAGCATGAAACCCCAAGGGAGAACAGTTCAAGAAGAATTTAACAACATGCACAGATATTGTCAAATAAAGTCAAACCGAAAACAATGCCTACAAGAAAGATCCTCTTCCACTGGGTAATAAAGATATCTGTCAAAACTGTAATCAGGATTGGATGTGTATTCACATACAGAACAAAAGCCCATAGGCTCAAGGGATGACAAGAGAAAAACCTTTCTTCAGAATAAATTATTCAGTGTGTACAGCACTGCTAATAGACCGAGAAAAGAATACAGCACACAGTGCAAATTTGGCTGATATGTAATTTTGTTACTCTTTCTGCAATGCATATACAGTAAGGGACAAATCTGGAAAATCTTATCCTGTCTCCCCTCTCAGCATCTATGATCACTTTTACTCTACCAGATTTCTTCTTTGAAGCTAGTAGTTATGTTGTAGGTAGGAAAGTTACCTAGGATACCTAACTCTGGAAGAGATTTTCAATACATCTCTCCTATACTGTCAGTGGTTGCAAAATGTAAGAAAGACAGAAAGTAGCTACATTAAGTTTTCTTAAGATAAATATATTCACACAACTCATGTTTGGTTTTGTGCTGTTTTTCTTTTTTTTTTTCTAGGTTTCACTTATGAGTTATCATTCTAACACTTTCTTTTTTTCTCCAGACTCTTTTTCATTTCCTTTTATACAAAATAATCTAGTATCCTACACGAATAGGTAGGGCAAACTTCTTACTGATTATGCATAGTTTTTCTTCAATATTCATAATTGTCTGTTGCTTTAGCTCTGACTTCTACTCAACACATAATGTGCAAATATGGTATTTCTTTCAGATACACTAGAGGTTGTTTTACTGCCACTTGAAGATTAGCCTGTATTTATTTGTCCTTCCCAAGATTTTCTGAGAAGAAATTGCTTTCTCTCACTATCATCTCTTGCTTTTTTCAACACATCTAGATGTGTGGTCATTATTATAGTAAACATATATATCTCTGTAAGAGATTATTATTTTGCATCATCATTGTCTCAAAGCTTGCTGAGGACACAGACAAACAAGTTCAGGCAAGTCCTGGGCAAAGGTTGTGAAATCCTTTGTCTGAAGGACACAGACGAACAAGTTCAGGCAAGTCCAGGTCAGGGGTTGAGAAATCTTTTGTTTGGAGAAGTTTGATGGACAAGGCCTGGGCAAGGGTTGTGAAATCTTTTGTCCGAGGGTCACAAATGGACAGGGCCGGGGCAACGAGAGAGAGATAAGCTGCAGCTTAATAGCTGTGAAGTGGTCTTTTGTGTGGACTTATCTCAAGGAAGATGGCCATCTCAGGAGGTGCTCGCATGACTCCTGCTCAAGCGCCCGGGGATGTCACGTAAGCAGGAGAAGAAGTAGGATAAAAGAGGAATCGAAAACCAAGAGGATAGGTGTCTGACATCAGATTCCTCACTACGGGATGCCTGCATACTGACAGACTCTCCTGGGCCCGCTACCTGAGTCCTGCTGCTTCCCACCGGATTGGCTCTGCGGCTGCCTCCTGCTACCTGCTTGCTGCCCAAGGCCGGCCACGCTGCTGCTCCCCCTCCCCGCTGCTTCTGCCTCGGACCTTCGAAACATCGTGCAACGGGACCGCACCTGGATCCTGGTGGTGACTATCCCCACTTTACGCAATTCTTGCTTCTTTCCTATCTTTTCTATCTCCCTCCTTCCCTTCCCCGTCTCCATGATTAGGATTTATAATAAACTGGTTGGACTAACATAGGAACCGTTGTTTCTTAATCTCACACCAGGTATACAGATATTAAAAGAACCTCATCTCCCTCCTATAAATTGGAGCAAGACAATCTCTGACAGTAACAATGATTTGACAAGCATCTGAAAATCTTCACGGCTCACTCTGGATCATGTGATGCATGATTAATATCAGATTTCATTTTGCATGCATAGAAATTGCTGAAAGAAGAAAATCATACTTAGTACAATATTAGATAGTTGATGAAGTTCATTTTGTCACTATCATTTTCAAGAAATCTCTCAAGACTTCATGTTCTTCGCTAAGCTGTTGTTCTATTCATTTCAGCTATTTCTGTATTGCTCTTTATTATATGTGGCTTGTCTGGAAGGAAAAGTCACTTAATATTGGTTGAGATTACCTATAATGTCTTCTTTTGGACTGACTTTCACTCTTCTTACCTTTACGTTTTCTACTAAACTACTGGTACTGGAAAACTTTCTTATTGAAGGATTGAAGAGGCAATGTGTAGAGCAAACAAAAGCAATGACAGAGCATTTATTTCAGAAATAGGTGCTATAGGAAAAGATATCAAAGAGGAATTAACTCACCCCTCCTGGAAACAGTTTGGAGAAAAGGAGAGCTGAGGAATGTGACCCTCCCCTGTTCATACCATTGTGCCGCAGCAGAGAAGGGCAGAGGGAAAGGTGGACCCTCACAGACTCAGATGGCACAGGAAGTATTGTAGAGACAGAAGGGGTGTCTCTAACCCCCCGCCTCCCCCTCCGCCCGTGCCCGCTTCAGTAGTTCACCCATTGGTTCAGGCTGTGAGCTTGGAATTCCACTCACAGCATGAACCAATGACTGAGCAAATGTATATGGCGACGCACGTACAACACCTGCCATAATGTAGAATGTTAAGACAATAAAGGCAATTATCAGTAGTATTTTCCACGGTTCTGTTGGGCCAGTACTTGATGTTCTTTCTCAAGCATATCTTCTTCAAGGACCAGTAGCAGTTCTGATTCATGCTCGCCAGTTCCCAAAAGTTCAGCAGTGCACCACAGGGTGTCACAGTGTTTCCACATGGACAGTGGAACATGCTGGAGTAATGTTGCTCCTGCTGTCTCTCCTGTGAACTTATAACTTCAAGGAGAGTAAAACAGATGATAGATACGAGGAGGAGTAGGTCTGCCCTCCATGGTAGGATACAGGCTGTGTTTAGGTCTTGTGTCAACATTTGCACCTGTATCAGGCATGTCCTGGTCTTCAGTACCACACCCTCCGGTCTGATACCTGTGGCTGAATCACTATATCAGGTACCAAAGAGGGGGTTCTAATCTGCCACATGGACATGATGAATGTTCCCTTTGCAGTGAAAACAGAGGTGTCAGTTACTACCTCTGCTGGCCATACACTGATTACTGGCGGGTTTACTGATCCCCCACTCTCTAACAATCTTCCCCAAGGGCAAGGAGACCACACCATTTTGGTCCTGCTTGCACCTTCCAAGGCCATTTTACCTAGTTCTAGGTGCTGACTTCTGGCTTAAGCGAGGTGTCCTTGCCTGTAATTTGTATCCTAAGCAGGGAAGCCCAAGTTGTTTGCAACATTCTTAAAACACTGGGTCTTCCATCTCTTTGTCTCTCATTCAAGACTCACAGGGTTTCTTAAAGTCTCTTGGTCCACCCCTGCAGGGACTGTGAACCTGCCTTTAGAGCAGCCTTCAGGATCCCATTATATCTTTCTATTAGGCCTGCTCCCATTGAATTACAAGGCAGGCGAAACCACCATCTGATATTGTCTTCTCCCCACTTCTGCACAGTTGCACCTGTGAAATGCGTACCTTGGTCAATTTCAATGATCTGGAGTCATGCATGACGCCATTAACCTAGTTAAAGCTTTGACAGTATAGGCTTAGTTTGCCTTCACTGCAGGATAGGCTTGCATCAATCCACTCGGTATATCAACACAAGTTAGGGCACATCTCGCTCCCTCAGATCGAGGAAGGGGACTTATATAATCAATCTGCCATCACTGTAATGGGTTATGTCTCCTAGCGAGATGGACTGTAGTTTCCGGCAGAGGTCTTGGTCTTATTCGTGAGCAAGCGTTACAGTCCTGAAAATATCTGGTAACTCTACAGTCTGAGTTATTGGTTCTACCTCCTACCAAGTGCAGAATAGGTAGCTAATAACTGCTTTTCAACCATGCTGTATCTCTCTTCTACTCCATGCCAAATCTGTGACCAGAACCCAATTGAGATTTGAACTGAACTCTGGCGTTACCACAGCTCCCAGCCAAACCCTTCTTTGGTTACATGCACATCTAGTTTGTCTGGAAGGCTTGGATCAAATATACCAGTGCCTGGGCCTGTTTAACAGCTATTTTTGCTTGCTGAAAGATTTCTCATTCCATTCTACCCCAATCCCATACTTGGCCTTTTTTTGTTAATTGATATAAAGGTTTTAGCAGTTGTGCTAAGTGGGGTAAAAAGGATCGCCAATATCCTAATATACCCCAAAATTCCTGCAACTGCTTTGGTTTTGTGGGAAACAGGAATTCTTGGATCTTATCTATGATTGTACTGGGTAATACTTTAGTCTTACCTGACTAGACAACACCCAGGAATTTAACTGATAACCATGGTCCTTGTACTTTTTGTGGATTTACAGCCCATCCTTTTTCCTCTAAATAAGAAATGAATGATGGTACGTTCTTCTCTAATGCCTCAATCAAGTCAGACGTTAGCATCAAATCATCAATGTAGTAGTACATTTAGACAGTAGATGGTTTGTTCCAACTTCCAAGTCACACGCCACCAAATTATGACAAAAAGTAGGTGAATGCATGTATCCTACCAAGAGGTAGGACTTGAAAAGTCCACTGCCTGCCCTCCCAAGTGAGTGTGAACTAGCCTTGAGATTCCCTAGCAATTGGAATGCTGAAAAATGCATCTGCTAGATCCAGAACACAGTAATATGTTTCTGTTTCTCTACTTAATGTATCCGTGAGGGAGGTGATATTGGCTACAGCAGCATGAATTGGCGGCGTGATTTTATTTAGTTCTCTGTAGTCTACTGTCATTCATTACCATCTGACTTCCTGACTAGCCACCTAGAGGAGTTGTATGGACTGTGTGCAGGTCTAATGATCTCTACTCTCTCCAGCTCTTGCACAGTCTTGGTAATTTCTTCTTGCCCACCCAGGAGTCTATATTGCTTTGTGATCCAGCATTTCGCTGTGGCAAACAAACAGGTTCAATTTTTGCATGACCCCTTATAATTGCCTGCACCACCTGGATACTAATACATCTTTCCCTTAATCTGAATTCTCCCACAGTGCTTTGGAGAGTATGTCTATCCCCAGTATGTACCCTGGAACCAGGCAACAGGTTGTACTCCTTGTACTCCTGGGTGGTAAATGCCCAACCCCCAATTTCAACCATGTTTCAGTTACGGGGATTATCTGCCCCACGAACACACTTATCATTGCCGTAGTGTCTGAAAATTGGTTTTGGTCACCATATATAATTGATGTTTCTGCCCCAGTATCTATTAGTGCCATAACCCACTGCACATTTCTTTGGAACTAATGAATTATTATTTTGACATAGGGTCTCCAGTCCCCTCTAGAGTCCCTAGTCTTGGGGAATTTTGGCTCCCCTGTCATGCCATCAGCTCTGCAATCTGTAAGTCTTTTTCCTCTGACAGCTTGACTGTGGCCGCCTGGGCCACCTGAGGAGGTTTATGTTTTCTCAGTGGGACTATAAAGCCTTCTAAATTCCATGTGTTTTGTGGAATTCATTTTATGAGTCTAACTCCTTCCCTTCTAGGGGAGCACTGGAATCTCTGACTGGTAACTGTTTCTATAGTTGTAATAAGACCTGATTAGGCTGTCCATCTTTTGAAATTGAACTCCCATTATAATCAGGTCACTGAACATTTGTTTTCTTGAGACACTGATGGGTCCAGATTGAATTACCCTAGGAGCAGGTCTCCTAGCTTGTGGCAGTGGATGAATCTCTGACTTTTCCACCACCATTCAGACATTGTGTCTGGTCCGCAGGCGTTCTGTCTCCCCCAGATCTGCTACAAATTGGGCGGCCTGCTGTATTATGGCCTCTAAGGCCACTAGGGGATTCAGTACGGATATCAAAGTACCATACTAATGTGGTGGAGCTTGCTGCAGGATGAGGTGCCTCATTCCTGCTGAAAATTTCATCATGTCGGAGCTCTCAAAATCTTCCTCGAAGATTGCCTCCTTCATGCCTAATTCTCGAATGTAGTTTTGCAAGTCCTCCATAGAGGACCATAGGCCAGTATTTAATGGTATATCACTCCTATTTGTCCATGTTGCACGGCATGCAGCCATTAACCATGTAATCAATAAATGATTTTCTTCGTTATGTTGGACGGCTGCATATAGTCATTGCCTGAGGGCAAGGTGAGTTGTAATGGATACCAGTGGTTGCCAAGCCGCTCTTTGTCATATTTGAAAAATCATGGTTGCCGGGTGAAAAACCCATTGGCTGGGAAAAGGGAAACATCACTCCCATTTTTAAGAAAGGGAGAAAGGATGACCCGAGGAATTACAGGTTGGTGAGCCCCACCTCTGTGCCTGGGAAAGATCATGGACCAGATCCTCCAGGCTACTATATTAAGGCATATACTAGATGAAGAGGTGTTCCAAGACAGCCAGCATGGCTTTAGCAAGGGCAGATCTTGCCTGACCAATCTGGTGGCTTTCTGATGAAATGATTGCATCAGTGGATGGGGAAGGTAGCTGGGATAAGGTATTTTTCCTCTTGTTGAGGACTACTCTGAGGTGGAGAAATAGTGGTCTCTTCAGGAGCATCACTAAGGTGTGTCACTGGGTTTAGCATCCTCTGTATCTCTTCTTTTAACAGTGAGGAGGATAAATGACTTCTCTGTCCAAGACAGGTGACTCAAAGTGCAACTGTTTGGTCTTGGGCCACAAATCATTGCAGCTGTTTTGCTGTATCGGAAATGCCTGAATTTTATCAATAATGGCATTGAGTAAGACTTTAGTCTTCCCTGACCAGATGACTCCCAAAAACTTCACCAAAAATATGGGTCCTTGAATCTTTTCTGAGTTGATAGCCCACATTTTTTCTTGTAGGTTTTTTGATAGTGAACCTACCGCTTTTTCAAGAATTTCTAAAAAGGCAGAAGTCAGCATTAAGTCACCAATATAATGATACAGTCTGACATTATCTGGTTTATCCCACCCCACCAAGCCACAGGCTACTGAATTATGGCAGTATGTTGGTGAGTGTACGTATCGTTGTGGTATGAACTGAAAGGTCCACTGTTCACCCTCCCACCTGAATGTGAATTTGTCTTGCAAATCTTTAGCAATAGGGATACTAAAGAATGCACTAGCTAAGCCTAGGACACAATGATAGGTTTCTAACTCCCTAGTCTTTGTGTCCAGGATGGTGGAAATATTGAATACCACTGCATGAATTGGTGGTGTGAACTTGTTTAAATCTATATAGTTGAGTGTCATTTGCCAAGCTCCTTTTCCTGAACCAGCCATACAAGAAAATTATAGCAGATCTGTGCTGTTTTTATGATCCCCAGCTTTTCCAATTCTTATATTGTTTGAATGTTTTCTTACTTCCTGACTTCCTGGGAATCTGTTCTGCCTCTTATTCGTGATCTGGCATGTCTGGGGCACCCAAATAGGCCTGTGCTTTGCATAGCCCTGAAAATTTGACTGTGCTGCCCAAAAACTTGTACTCCTAATTCGTAACCTATATTCTCCAGTATTAATCTGGAGAGTCAGAGTCAGCACCCCCCAGTTTTTCTATGCCCAATGTATACTCCTATGTATACTCCTATATTGGTGCTATGGATACTTTGTACTCCCAGGGAGGTAGACATGCCAAACCTGCCTTTTAATCAGGTTTGCATTACAGGGATCTTTTTTCTCCCATATCCTCCAATACTGGCTCATGTACTAGGAAACTTTGATGGATCACCATAAGCTATAGATATCTCAGCTCCTGTGTCCACTAAAGCCATTATTTTTTGTATAGGACCAATATATTGTCAACTCAGCTTTGGACCTCCAGTTCCCTGTGGAGGTCCCTTAATCCTCATGGGACCTTACCTCTCACCCCTTCTCCCCTAGGTCTAGTTCTTCTGGAGGCATGGTTGTGGCTACCCAGACTCCCTGAGGTGGCTGACTTTTTTTTAGATGGTATTAGGACATCTTCTAGCCTCCAAGACTGTAGACAAAGCCTACCTATAGTTCTGTTATCTTCCCTTCTAGTGGGAGAATGTGTAATGCATTGTTTTTTCATTTAATTGCCTTCACAGGACATAGTTGGGTTGTTTATCAATCTTACAAAATTGTATCCCAGCCTGTATGAGATCATGCTACATCTAACTGTGAGAAACTCTCACAGGTCCTGAATGCAGAATCCTTGGGGTGGGAGGTGTCTTCCGGCTTGGACTACCTGAGATTGGGATTCCTTTTTCTATATTGCTCAAACACTGAGCTTTGATTTTAGGCACTCAGTTTCTCTGATGTCAGCCACTAATCAGGCAGCTTGTTGAATTATGGCCTTGGAGGCTACCAAAAGGTTTAAGATCACTACGAATGTCCCATAGTGATGGGGAGGAGCTCACTGTGGAATTAAGTCTGTCATATCCAGAGTGAAATTGGTCAAATCAGTACTGTCAGAAACATCCTCATAGATGGCTTTCCTCATACCTACCTCCTCAATGTAATTGTGAAGCTCTTCCATAGAGTTCCATTAGCAATTACGGGCGGCTACATCTAGTTTATTAGGCCATGTCATTCAATAGGCTGACATAATCCACTGAATTAAGGAATGATTTTCTTCACTGTGTATGACACTGGCATAGAATCTTTGCCTCAGTGCTGGCTGTGTCATGATATAGAGGCCTGTCTGGAAATTTATGGGCCATTTACCACAGCACCTTTGCCTCCCTTTGTGTTTCATAATCTCGACATCCAGGCCGGACACTTCTCCTCAGCCTTAACCAGAACCATTGGACTGTAGGTCTTTCTTCAATTTTCTTGGTTTTCTGAGTGACTACTGGCCAGATTTCTAGAGGGTTCAGTTCCACCTGGGCCTCTAGTTCAGATTTTTTGGAATACAGTTCTCCAGTATTGTCAGGGCCACAGGGTCTGATTTCTTGGTGTGCCCTTTGTTTGTGACAGACAAGGCCCTGACTAGATATATTGCATTAGTTTGTGTAGGCTTACCTGTTAATACAGTAATCTAGCATTCTAGATGTTTAATTCAATCACTTAATAGTTGATTTTCGTCCTTGAGATGTTGTTCTGAGATATTTAAAGTAACCGAAGCAGAAATATTATGTCCTGGTAGGACGCAGAGCCAACTCAGGAGAGCTCAGGTGCATACAGTGAACCTGAGTAACCAGGAGTGGAGCCAGAATCCATCCCTTCCCAGACCTCATTTAAAGGTTGGCAGCAAAAACAAGAATTTCTCTCTGGAGATCCCTGCATACCTACAGCTATCTGAAGGTAAGTAGCTTCTTTTCTTTATTTCTGAACCCACAGCTTTGTATTTGAGCAGGTCCTCACTTACTGCAGCCTGGGACTTTTCTGCTGTGCTGCACTTTCCATCATGTTTTGACTCTGTGAATTAATGCTACTAACAGAGACCATATTATGGCAAATGCTATAAGTTGTATTTCTGTTTTTAATCAGAGGTAGCCTTTCCTAGGCTCTCAAAATATGCTATCTATCATGTTGGGGAGCTAGCAACGTTCCCCCCAATCCCTTAGTGAGTCCATCTTTTTACTATAGAAACCAGCCTGTGCCATGGAGAGCCTAGGAATTGTAGGATGTGACCAGTTAGTTTCTTTTCCAGGGAAACAGATTTGCCCTATCCAAACCAGTTTGCTACACCTTTTAACAAAGTCATCTCAGAATTTATATTGCCTTTGGTTGGTTCTCCTGGCTGGCTTGCCAAGTATTAAATAATAGCAGACATAACTGCTTCAAACTAGTTTTTATTACCCAAGGATGATAGAGGTCACAGTACAATAATAAAGAAAGCATTACTTATCCCTTTCTGAGGAGCAGGGCTCACTAAACACTTCAGAGGTAGCAATCTCTAAGTAGAGACTCTTCCCTTGTAGCTGTCAGCCCTTAAATGAGGTTAGGAAGGAGTGGACCCAGGGTCTACCCATTTTGGTCTCACAGGTGAATTGCTCCCAGGGCAACAGCCTTTCACCAGGTATTCAATCACTGCTTCAGGGCAGGACATAACAGCTCATAGAATTGCTTGGGTTGGAAAGGACCTCAAGGATCATCAAGCTCCAACCCCACTGCTGCAGGCAGGGTCACCAACCTCCCCATTTATTACTGGCCCCATCCAATCTGGCCTTGAACACCTCCAGGAACGGGGCATCCACAACATCTCTGGGCAGCCTGTTCCAACATCTCACCACTCTCACAGTAAAGAACTTCCCCCTGACATCCAACCTAAATTTTCCCTCCTTCAACTTAAAATCATTTCCTCTTAGAATCATAGAATCATAGAATCACAAGGTTGGAAACGACCTACAAGATCATCTAGTCCAACCGTCTTCACTACCACTGCTACCACAAGCTACTAAACCATATCTTGCAGCTCCTCGTCCAGACGCCTCTTGAACACTGCCAGAGATGGCGACTCCACCACCTCCCTTGGCAGGTCATTCCAGTGCCTGACCACTCTCTGAGAGAAGAAG
>QGNR01000094.1:1388465-1410225 GCA_003435085.1 Syrmaticus mikado | reverse complement strand
GATATATTTATAAAAGGATTTTTTATTGTCTTTTACTGCAGTGGCCAATCTGAGTTCAAGTCGGGCTTTTGCCTTCCTAACTTCCTCCCTGCATACCTTAGCTACTTCCTTGTAATCTCCCCAAGTAGTCTGTCCCTTCTTCCAGAGAATGTAGACTCTCTTTTTCTCCCTGAGTCTCAACAGCAGTTCCCAGCTCATCCACACCGGTCGCCTACCCCTGCGGCTCGCCTTACGGCACTCAGGGAAGTGCCGACTCTTGTCTTACTATCATCTACCCTTTCAAAGAGCTGATTCATTTCCTGTCTATAGGCGCACTTTAAGTACTGAAAGGCTGCAATTAGGTTATCCTGCAGCTTTCTCTTCTCCAGGCTAAGCAAGCCCAGCTCCCTCAGCATGTCTTCATAGGAGAGGTTCTCCAGCTCTCTAATTACCTTTGTGACTTCCTCTGGACCCTCTCTAACAGCTCCCTGCCTTTCTTGAATTGGGGGCTGCAGATCTGGACACAGTATTCCAGATGGGGTCCACATGAGGGCTTAGTAGAAAGAGAGGATCAACTCCCTCTCCCTGGTGGCCACCCCTGTTCTGGTGGAGCCCAGGATACCACTTGCTCTCTGAGCTGCAAGAGCACACTCCTGGCTGATGTTAGCCTTTTCATCCACTAGGACCCCCAGGTCCTTCTCTGCAGGGCTGCTCTCAAGGACCGCTCCTTCCAGTCTGTATATATGCCTGGGATTCCTCTGGCCCAAGTGCAAAACCTTGCACTTTGCTTGTTGAACCTCATTAGGTTCACCCAGGCCCGCCTTTCAAGTTTATTGAGGTCTCTCTGAATGGCAACCCTTCCTTCCCCTGTGTCAACCGCACCACTCAGCTTGGTGTCATCAGCAAACTTGCTGAGGGTGCACTCAATTCCATCATCTATGTCACTGATAAAGATGTTAAAGAGCACTGGTCCCAAAACAGACTCCTGGGGGACGCCACTCATTACCGGCCTCCACCTGGACATAGAACCATTGATGACGACCCTCTGTCTGTGGCCTTTCAACCAATTTCGAGTGATCCACCTATCAAATCCACATCCCTCCAATTTGGAGATAAGATTGTGGTGGGGGACCATGACAAAGGCCTTGCTCAAGTCCAGGTAAATGACATCAGACTTCCCTTTGTCCACCAATGCCGTCACTCCATCATAGAAGTCCACCAAATTGGTTTGTTATGACCTTCCCCTGGTGAAGGGGATCTTGGATCACATGCTCATTCCTCATATGATCTAGCATATTATCCAGGAGGATTGGCTCAGTTCTCATGCAAGAGTGAAAATGTTTCTTCAAACTAAATATAAATTCATGTTAAATGGCCAGTCCTAATGAAATTGGTAAGTATTTATATGAAACTTTATATCTTTAAAACAGATGTCAATATCAAAAATATCAAGTCTTAATGGACTTCATATATTCAGACTTCTTTGTGATCAAGTGGAAAATATGAAGAACATACTATATTTAACACATGTAAGGGAAATGCTAAGTAAAGACCTGGAACAGTGATTGAATACCTGGTGGGAAGGCAGGGCCAACCCAAGGGATCTAAGATGCATGCAATGTACCTGAGTGACCAGAAGGGGTGGAGCCAGCATCCACCCCTTCCCAGACCACATTTAAAAGTTGGCAGTAGCAAAAAAGTGATCTCTCTGGAGATCCCTGCCTACGTGAGGTCTTCCAAAGGTAAGTGTTTTTTTGTGTTTCTCCTCTCTTTTGTTTCTGTATTCACAGCTACTGTATTTGGTCTTGTTTGCTGCAGATGAAGATTTTTCTAATCCGACTATTATTGCTGTACTTTTCATCATGTTACCTTGAATATGGCTTGGAGTTGCATGAAAAAATCAGCGACTCTATTGCTTCTGTTATTTGTAGGACTGAACAAATAAATATTCATGTTAATACCAAGATCTAGAAGATTCACTTTCAGAAAAGATATCTGGCATCTTGGCAGACTTCAGAAGATTCCTTTGCAAAAACTTTGCACTTCCTTCTAGCAGTGTCACCTGTTCAGGTTGTTGTTCTTTCCCGGCATTTCTAACATGTTTTATAATTGTTTTCTCTCTCTTTTTATGGAATTGAAATGTTTATGTTTATAACACATGCATTCAGTAACAATCCTTCTTCATATATGTCAGAATACAAAGATCTTCTACACATACAGTGTAGGTGATTTCTGCATCATACAGTGTAATTTGTTCCATAACACAACACCCAATTTGCATGGAATTTTCCAAAAAAATAGATCACAGAATGTTCATACACTCACATTTCAGAAGTATAAATATTTCTGATGAATATTTTTAGCAACTGGATGTATGAATCCTTCTTTATTTTCTGGCAAAAAGCTTGCTTTCCGAGGTATTTCTTTTGATAAGACTCTAGGATATGAGAGATGGGCGTTGCTGTGTGGCAATCAACATCACTGTGTGGACAATTTTACATTTGAAAGCATTTCTTTGGAGCTGTTTACCTTCGGAAGATAGTGCTCAAGACTGTTTACTGGTGGAAGATCTAGCCGGTGACCAAATAACTCCTGTTTGCTTTGGGAGACTGAGGGATGGTACCATTGTATCCTGTGAAGGCAAGTTACAAGTTGGCGCCTCTCTGCTCCCTCTTATCTGCTGGCAAGATCAAGAAGATAGGAACAAAGGAGTTCCTGCTGAGATCCGAAAGCCAGAAGCTGTCACACATGAGAGCTGCAACCACTTTGGACTTATAAATAAGTTGGTACTACCTTTGAAAAGTTGCCATCATCACCATGGTCACTGTTGTCGTCAACAGAACAACAATGCCTGATGACCCAGCACTACTGAAGATCAGTGACTGAACTACGAAGCACGCTGTATCCATGGTAGTGACTACCTCCCTCTTGCTTCCTATATAGAATCCTTGCTTCTTCTTTCCTATCTTTTCAATTGCCTTCCTTTGTGGGAATACAAGAAGAACTGTGCAATAGAAAAGTGTTAAAAGGGAAGGAAAAAGAACTTCTCACCTCACTTCTCATCCAGGCTCATGTGGGAAAACTCCACAAGAGAAGGAAATTCCACAGCCTCTTTGAGCAGCTTTTTTTGGTGCTCTGGTGATGTAGAACTATGAGAAAAAATGATGACTAAGGTAAGACACTAAACTATCATCTCTTTTCACTGTGTTTAATACAGCTATCTAAGAATTTGGTATTGGTTTATAGTTCATCTCAAAAGCCAGCAGCTGAAAAAAAACTTACAGTAGTGTGAATACAGGAGCCTTGGAAAGTGATTTTCTAAACTAAAATGGTCAAAAAAATCCTTTTTGTTCTTTGTATAGAAAATTTAAGAATGTTTTATTTTTATTACATTGGAAAATATGATAAAAATGAGAAAGACAACAATTTCCCTTGCTGAAAATAACGAACAGACATGATTTCCAGTTTCTAGTTCCTTGTACCAGCAGGAACAAGGTTGTTCCTTTCTTTTTCTGCAAAAGTTATTTTCCAAACTCATTTTCATCTGAATAGAAACTTGACTGATATTTAGGTGAAGCTAAATATCAATCTTAAACATCACTGTTAAGAGTGTAGTGTTAATAACTGTCATGGTTTTATGATTTTTGATTATTGATATTCCACATCATAACAGCATATAGAGCACTTGGGGGTTAACAAATTAATGCTGTAGGTCTGGGTACCTGTCCCAGAAGAGAAGAACTATTACATTCCTGAGAACTTTGCATTCAGAGAGGAGATAAAACCCCTGACACAGGACCAGGCTCTCCACCCCTCTACTCATCCTGACTGCACTTCTTGACTCAGCATTAGAGTAAGGCCTTCAGCGTTTGGACATGCCCTCACATATAATTAGAATTAGAGCTAATAAATCAAATTAAATTGCATATATATATAATTGTTATCTTGCATTCCAATATCTTATTTAGTAAATTAGCTTGTTTCTCCTCAGATTGTTGCTGCTGTTTTGTTTTTGGGCCCATCTCTCTACCCTTTTTCCCTTATCCCTTTCTGGGGTGCAGATCTGTGGGTCCCTCCACTCCGCTAGTCATGAAACTGCGCCAAATCAGCCTGTAAACTGTTGACAAAAATTTTGATGTGCACTATTGGATTATAGAATATCATAACATTTTCTTTGATTATTTGAATGATTTTTCCCTGTAGTTCAGAAAATTTCTAATCGAACTTTTACAAACAGTAAGTTCTTGGGTCAGCTACTTACAACATTTAGTTGAAATAGAAGAATTCCTGATAACCTCTCATGATCAGTGCCTGAAGAAAACCTTGTCCAAAAATTATCTGGTTTCTTCCTTTAATTACAACGATACATTTTTCTTTATTATCATTTCTAATACATGATTCAGTCTGTTTCACTCTTGAGTATATCTGGGAGGCTGAGTGAGTGATTTATGAATCTTCACAAAAAAGAGATTAAAATGCTGGGAAAAAGCAATATTAAGTTTTAAGACAATCCTTTCTACTTTTGCAGCATTATCAGTCTGAGTATTTACTTGAAGAGAGAAAATCAGATAGGGTAATTTAGATTGCCAAGTTTTTTTTAGAGGAATCAGTTATGTTAATAACATCTGCAATTCCGCTCACTAAGATAAAATAAAAATGATTAAGTATTGTGTTTCAGGGCATAAACTGATCAATTTCTGCTGCATAGAATTGTCTCTCTTTTATCTTGGTGTGAGTTTAAAAGTCAGTTGAGTTGTTGGAAAATTTTATTCTGATACATAAGTTTAGTTGAATTTATACATATGCTTAGAAAGTAGCTGCTTGTGCAAGCAAAAGCCTAAATGAAAATGCTTACATTAAAGTTTTTATAAAAGTAGTATATATCTGGAAACTCTCATATTTTGGTGTTAGGAACTGTAGAGCAAATAAATGTGATGCCTTTGTTTGAGACACAGGTGCAATAGGAGAAGAAATCAAGGGGGAATTAACTCACCCCTCCCAGCAACAGTTTGGAGAAGGCAGCAAGCTGAGGAGTGAAGCCTTTTCCTGTTTGTACTCTAGTGCTGCAGGAGAAGGGTGGCAGAAAGGGAAACTTGCACAGACTCAGACTGCACACATGCTCCCAGAAGCATCGCTGAGAAATACAGAAAGGGTGACTCTAGTTCCCAGCCCATGCTGCAGGTACCCATGTGCTCACACACTGGTTCAGGTTGTGACCTAGGAATTCCACTGCAGGAACAATTTTCTAAACATATTTTTAAAGGATGAATGGACAGGAGGGTAGAGAGGAATCGGAGGTGAGTGCTATAGTCTAAGTATGTACTAAAAAAGTCAGATCTGAGTAGAAAAATAAAGTGAAAAAAAATGGGAAAAGTGATGTCAATGGGGATAGAAATAATCTTTGGTAGATAAATGTATATAAAAATAGACAATTAGATAATAAATAAAATGGTACTTTTTTTTTCTTGAAGAAACTGTAGGCATTGAAGAGATTTCACTTCCTTTTAAAATAAGAATAGGCACAATGTTCAGTGACTTAAAAAGTAGCAAGAGTAGTTTTTCTTGCTAGAAAAACTGAAGAGTTACTGAAACTCTATGTATGTGCAGGGCAACATATTTGTTAACGTTATTAAACACTGATCTTTCAATACCTGATGAAGTTAGATAAGTTTTACTTCTTTGTGTGAACTGTAGAATCAAATCTGAAAAACTAAACTGGAGACATTCAGAGTTGAATAAAACATTTATTCAACATCTTTCAATTTTTATTTGAAATTAATCCAAATGGACTTAAAGACTATTTCCTTATGTGCTTAAGTTCTTTTTCAGTTCCTTAGAAAGAAATTCTAGAATAGTTTGATTTTGTAGGGACCTTAAAGATCATCTAGTTTCAACCCTTTTACCGTGGTGCAATGGTCTGCCAGGTCTCTGCCTGAACCAGTGGTTGAGCACCAAGTGAGAGAAGGCATGGCTAATCCAGGGAGCTCAGGTGCAAGCAATGCACCTGACTACTGGAAAGGGTGGAGCTTGGAAGCACCCCTCTTCATCCTCTTTTAAGGGTTAGCAGCCAAGAAAGCAGCATCTCCCTCTGGACAGAGATTGCACTACTCTTGAACTATCACTGGTTGCTGAAGGGGTGAGACAACCTTTCTCCTTTGTTACCTACTGTTGCATTGAAGTGCTTGTATCCCTTCAGAAGGTATTGTCATTGACCTCATTTGCCTTACATTTTTTGCAAGCCTGGCAGGAGACAACCTTCTACAGGCATTTCATTCTAATCATCTTGAAAATGGCATTCCTAAACAACAAAATTTGATTATTTGATTGGGGAAAATATGACTCCTCTACATAAAACCTTGCCAGAGCATAACCCGGTATTTCAAGTATCCTCACATTTTGGAATTGCCACAAAAATCAGTCATGAAAAATGAGGATCCTTGCAGGATGGGGGCAATATTTATGAGTTCCCAACCTGCACGGTGGGCCATCTATATGGCCTTGGTAAAGATATACTGATTACAAAAGAATGACAACTGGCCACATCCAAGTGTGGCATGGCCACTGTTAAGGACCTTGAATCAATTAGATACGTCAAATAACAACCTGGAAAATAAGAATCAATTACTACACAGTCCAGTCGGAAGACTCGAACAAATTGCCATAATAACTGGGAAAAAAAAAACAAAACTGACAGTTTCCCTGAAAAATCCAGGAATACATCAGAAACTACCAAGACCCCTGAACAAGTGGGCCTGTATCACCTGGATTTGGTAAGTGAAAAATCTAAAGGTCAGATCTTGAGGTTCCACTTGATCCGGATCCCTTTGAGATCTGATCTATAGTGACTCCCAAAAAAATGAAAAAGACAGGATAAACAGGTAGGAATGCCCCCTACGTTACATATAATGACATGCCAATACCTGTGCTGCCACTGAACTCATGGATCTAGCACAGTGGTTTAGACAAAAACAGAGAGAAAACATACCGGCATGGCTGCTCTGGTTATGGGACATGAGGGCAGAAAGCATGATAGCAAATGGAAGAGAAATTTCAAAACGTGTATGCATTACTTCTCACCCTGCCCTCAGGCAAAAACTATATGTAACAGTATAACATAATGAGGAAAATCATTCATTAATTCAGTAGCTGATGGCTGCATGCCGAATAAAATGATGAGATTTTCAGCAGGAATGAAAGATCTCATCTTCAAACAAGCCCTACCATATCAGTATCGTACTTTGGTAGCCATACTATACCCAACTGCCATTATGCAACAGGTTGCCCATTTGTTGGCAGATCTGGAGGAGACAGAGCATCTACAGGTCAGGTGCAGTGTCTGAATGGAGGAGGCAATTAACTGACACATTAAAATTTCTATCTTCTCCTAAAGGGGAAGGAGTTAAAATCATAGAATGGATTCCCTAAGAAATGCAGAATATAGAGGATTTTGTAGTCCTACCAAAAATGTGTAAATCTCTTCAGGAGGCCTGGGCAGCCATGGCCAAGACATCAGAGGAAAAAATCTTAGGTGTTGCCGACCTAATGGTGTGACAGGGGAGCCAAAATCTCTTGGGACTAAGGCCTATATAGGGGACTGGAGACTCTATGTTGAATTAACAATTCATTAGTACCAAAAGAAGATTCAGTGGGTTATGGTGCTAGCAGATACTGGAACAGAAATAATTATATATGGCAACCCAGATCAATTTTCAAGCACTAAGGCAATGATAGATGGGTTCGGGGGGTAGATCACAGAATCACAGAATCACAGAATTGTAGGGGTTGGAAGGGACCTCCAGAGATCATCGAGTCCAACCCGTACGAGATGATCCTCATAATCCAAATGTGGTTGAAACTGGTGGTTGGGTGTCTATCACCATGGGAGTACAGGGTGTCTATCTTCCTAGTTGCAGAGTATGCATTGTGGATAGACATCCTGTCGAGTCTGACTCTCCAGGCCAATGTGGGAGAGTTCAAACTAAGAGAAAGATGTATTAGCATCTGGGAAGTGCAGGCAGTTTTAAGGGGCCATGCAAAAACTGAGCCCATTTGTATGCCACAGCTCTGCTGAATCACAAATAAAAAGCATATAAAAACACATTTCTGTGTGGACAAGAAGAGATCACCATGACCGTGCAGGAGCTGCAGAGAGTAGGGATTATAAAACCTGCACACAGCCCACATGACTCCCCCATGTGGCCAGTCAGGAAGTTGGACTGCATGTGGTGAGTTATGGTAGATTACAGAGAACTAAATAAAGTCATACTGTCATTTCATGCAGCCATACACAATATCTCCTCTCTCATAGATACGTTGAGTAGAGAAACAGAAAGATATCACTGCATTCTGGATTAAGAAAATGCATTTTTGAGCATTCCAATTGCTAAGGAATCCCAAGACCAGTTCACATTCACAGGGGAGGGCAGGCAGCGGATTTTTCAAGTCCTGCTCCAGGGATACATGCATTCAACACCTTTTGTCATAATCTGGCAGCATATGATTTGGCAAACTGGAACAAACTGCCTACTGTCGAAATGTACCAGTTCATCAACGATTGAATGTTATCGTCTGACTCAGGGGAGGCATTGGAGAAGGCAGTAAATTCCCTGTCTATTTACAGGAGTAAGGGTGGGCCAAGTTCTTACCTAGCATGATCATAGATAAGGTCCAAGCATTCTTGGTTCCCATGACACCAAAGAAGTTGCAGGAGTTTGGGGATATATTAGGATGCCAGCAATCCTTTATACCCCATTTAATGCAACTGCTAGAATCTCTGGGATAGAATGGAACAAGAAGCCTTCCAACAGGCAAAAATAGCCATTAAACAGGCGTAGGTGCTGGCTATATTTGATCCAACTCTTCCAGCTGAACTAGATGTGCATGTAACTAAAGAAGGATTCGACTGGTGCTTGTGGCAGCACCAGGGTTCCTTTCAAACTTTAATAGGGTTCTGGTTGCAGGTTTGGCATGAAGTAGAAGGAAGATACAGTATGACTGAGAAGCAGTTACTGGGTTATTGGCTACCTACTCTGCACTGCAAGTGGTAGAACCAATAACTGAGACTGCACAGGTTATTGTTAAAACAACATCCCCAGTCCAGGAGTGGGTAAGAGATCTAACCCACATTCTTAAGATGGGAGCAGCTCAGCCACAAACAGTGGTGTGCTGGGTCACGCACCTTTGTCAAAGAAGTCACTTATCATCTCCATTAAAGGAAGAATTGCAGAAGATGCTTGGTCCAGTAATGCATGACAGTGAGACACCTGAGGAAATGATGGCCACTTGCCCAGAGAGGAGTTCTGTATAGGAGGGGAAATACCATATTCCAGAAGATACTTGGTACACAAATGGATTCAGCAGAGGGAACTCAAGTAGGTGGTGAGCTGTCACGTACTATCTCTTGACCGAATGATATGGTTCAAAGAAGGGGACTGATGAAGTAGCCAGTGGGCTGAGCTATGAACTATGTGGATGATTATAACTCAAAAGCTGTGTGACAGTGCATTAAACATCTGCACAGAGAGATGGGTGATCTACAGAGGGCTCATGCTCTGGATAGCAGCCCAATCTGGGGCAAAGATATGTGGATAGATATATGGTTAGACACAGGATATATGAGCATGTCACATTTCTGGACATCAACCCTTGCAGTCGCCAGGCAATGATGAAGCTGACACACTGGCTTGAATCAGATGGCTGGAGAATACATCAGCAGAAGATATCTCCCACTAACTACATTGGAAGCTGAGACTTGCAGGACAAAAGACCATGTGGGCAGTGGCCAAAGCATGGGAGCTACCCATGCAGTTACTGGTTATTATCCAAGCATGTCAGGAATGTAGTGCTTGCTCATGAATGAGACCAAAACGTCTGCTAGAAACAACAGCTCAACTTATTAGAGGACACAACTCATTACAGTTGGCAGATTGACTATATAAATCCTCCTCCTTCATCTGAGGGGGCCAGATATGCCCTAAAATGTGTCGGTACAGAGAGTAGACAGATGCAAGCCTATGCTGTACAAAAATGAACCAAGCCTACCACATTAAAGCACTAACTGGGCTGATGGCATCATGTAGGACATCTCAGTTAATCGAGAGTGACCAAAGTGCTCATTTTACGGGTACAACTATGCAAAAGTGGGGCAAAGTCAACAACACTGAATGGTCGTTTTACCTGCTGTGTAATCCAATGGGACCAGGCCTAATAGAAAGACATAATGGATCCTGAAGGCAGTTTTAAAGGCAGATTTGTCCTTGGAGTGGTGGACTAAGAGCTCTGAAACCCTGTGGGACTTGAATCACAGACCAAAGGATAGCAAACTCAGTGCTTTAAGAATGCTACAGACTACTTGGGCTTCTCTGATTAGGATACAAATTACAGAACACCTTGCTCAAGCTGCAAATTGGTACCATGAGTAATTTTCTACTCCCTATCCCTGAGGACCTAAAGCATGGAATACGCAAGGTAAAATGGCCTTAGAAGCTGCAAGGAAGGCTGAAATACTGTGATCTACTTGCACCTTAGGAGAGACTGTTAAACACTGGGAGAACAGTAAACCCTCTCGTACTTGGTACGTGGCCAGCAGAGATGATAGTTGTTATCCTGATGTTCGTTGCAAAGGGGACAATAATCATGACCATGTGGCAAATTAGAACCCCCCATCTTTCGTACCTGATACAGTGATCCAGCCACAGATATCAGGCCAAAGGGTGTGGTACTGAAGGCCAGAACATGCCTTGATGGAAGCAGAGGTGTTGACTCAAGACAGAAACACAGACTGTATCTCATTGTGGAGGGCAGACCTAACCCTCCTCATAGCCATTGAACATCTGTACTTGAGGGTGTTAAGTTCACAGAACCACCAGTAGGAGCAAAACCATTCTAGTATGCTCCACTATCCAAGAAGAAATATTGTGACTGGTGGTGGACTGTTGAACACAAACCCAAACTATTTCTGATCCTTGAAGAAGATATGCTTCCTGAAGGAATCAAATACTGACCCTACAGAACCACAAGAAGACTGTCAAAAATTGCCTTCAGTGCCTTGATACCCTATATCACAATGGGTATTGTACGTGTGTCATGATGTACATTGTACTTTGGGTTTCCAAAACAACAGGAGCTTACCCCTTGACCTGCTCAATCACTGGTTCACACTGTGAAGGGGTGGAGTGCAGTGGAACTGCCAGGTCTTGACCTGAACCAATGGTTGAGAAACAGGTGGGGAGGCATGGCTACCCAGGGAGCTCAAATGCAAGAAATGCATCTGAGTGACTGAAAGGGGTGGAGCCTGGATCCACCCTTCCTCACCTTTCTTTACTTGTTAGCAGCCAAGGAGTAGCCTTCCTTTGTCATACACATGGGCAGCGACATCTTCTACTTGATCGAGTTAATCAAAGCCTCATCCAACCTGGCTTCGAATGCTAATGTCTAATTGTGTAATTTTAAATAATGTCTGAATGTTTAATTTTACATCTCTGGTACGACGTCACAAGGACTTACAAGGTGTAATGATTTTAAAGTATGTCATTCACTTAAGTCTAACTAGAACATTTTATTGACACCTGTTGCTATAAATGGGGTGTATTATTTAAATGCATAAATCAAGT
The DNA here is from genome assembly GCA_003435085.1 of Syrmaticus mikado. Classification (NCBI taxonomy): domain Eukaryota; kingdom Metazoa; phylum Chordata; class Aves; order Galliformes; family Phasianidae; genus Syrmaticus; species Syrmaticus mikado. Next base: position 1,398,634 of record QGNR01000094.1, on the reverse strand, counting down.
CATAAAACTACAATCCCTATACATATCAACAATTGTTCTAGCTCTCTGTATTTTTATGAAGTCTAAATTTTCATAATCACTCTCTCAATTTGGGACATCTATGATGAAAGAAGGGAAGCTGTAAAGTGGAGTTTTTATAAAATAATGTTGCATAGAGTTCAAGTTATGTCTTGCATTTCTTTTTCTTTAGAAGAAGACAGAAGCATACTGAGAAGACAGATAATCTTACTTCATAATATCTTACAAAAAAAAACGAACAAACAACAAAACTAAGAAAACAAATGAAAATGAGAGAGAATGGAGTCAAAACTCTATCACACTATAAAATAAAGAGAAGAAAGTTATTTGTCATTAGCTGTTAGAAAAAAAAAAAACTTTTTCTGATGTCAGAGATCTTGACAAGTGAAGAGCTTCAGAAGGAACATCTTTAGAGGCTCCCTGACATGTCAGAGCTTTTCTTGGATGCTGAAGTGGCAGGAGATGATCTTAAATTAAAGATCATTAAAATTAAAGAGCATTTAAAGATTGTGCAGTTGTTAAGGATCTTTGTCACTAAATTAAAGCAAATCAGCAGGTTCGGTAGCACCAGAGATAGCAAGTAAGAAACTGAATAGATCTTCTCAGGGATCCTACAGCTTTAGGAATCAAAACTACACTAGAGAGGGGGTTTGCAGAAAGGGGAGAGGAAATAAATACACTTTTCCTTTTTGTGAGAACAGGAATGCATGAAACTCTTCCTTGGGGTATGTGATGCATGAGCTGAGAGTTTATGGATCAGGATTTAGTAGGTATGGATAACATTTTGGATGTCCCGCTACAGACTGCTTGATCAGAAAGAATAAGTAGGAGACAATACCTTCAGAAAACTGAAAGAGAGCTCCATATTCATAGGCCCCGCACCTCAAGGGGAAATTGAACCATCCCAGTAATTCCAAGGGGCTAACACAACAGGACAAATCCCAAAGGTTTCTGATGTGATTAAAAACCTGATGAGGTGCGATATTCTGCTGGACTTGATGTCTGTTTGGAGATGTGAAGATCAGAGGTGGTCTTATTTGTGTGATCATGAGATGATGGCATTCAGGATCTTGAAATAGGGAATAAAGCAAAAATTGCAATCACTACCCTGGACTTCAGGAGAGTAGGCTTTGATTGGTCCAGGAATCTGCTTCAAAGGTTTCCACTGGATATTGTCCTGGAGAGAAAAGTATTTCAGGAGAAGTTTCAGAGATCAGTTCATCCAAGCTCAAGAATGTTCCGTCCCAGCAAGGAGAAAAATCAAGCAAAATTGGCAAGAGTCCAAGAAAAGCAAGAAGTTCCTTACAAAGCTCAGCTGTGTAAGTAAATGTACCAAAGATACAAAGAAAGACAAGTGACCTAGAAGAATCTATAGTTGCTGTCCAAGCATACTGGTATGTAATTAAGAAGACATAGCCTGTCTGAAGTTGAATCTATCAAGGATCTTGAAGAACAATAGAAGGATTTCTATGATATGATATGAAGAATATCAGCAACAAAAGGAAGAGGCTGAAGTAATCTATGTCTTCTTCATTTCTTTATCCTGTTAAGAGCAACTTTCAGTAATCTCAGGAAAACTTAGAAGAAAGGAGGACTTTCCTTTGGTAAAAGAGGATAAAGGAAGAGAGTATTTAAATAAACTGAATTTATGTCTTACCTGATTTATGTGCCTACGACTGCTGAGGAAGAGCAAGAATGCTATCCTGTATGGAAACTGTGGAATCAAGGCCTGAATCACTGATTGATCACCTGAGGCAAGCACGAAGTCTGCCATGGGAGCACAGGTGGAGGCAGTTCATCAGTGTTCACCAGAGCCCATTTAAGTGCTGATTGCCACTGAGGAAGGATCTCTTTCTGGAGGTTGCTCCCTTTGGAGTTTTCCTGTGAGCCTGGGACATGGGTGAGCATTTTCATTTATTTTTGATTATTCCTTTGCACTGTGATAATCTTTCTAGTTATATGACCTGTAAAATACCAGCCTAACCATGCCGTGCTGCTAATTGGACATTTGTTGATTGAACAGGCAGGCCAAATATACTAAAATATATGTATATATACATATGTAATGTTTTTCCTTTGGAATATCTATAAATGGGTCAGGTGGGAGATCATTACTACCCCCTAGACAAAACAATCCCCAGACAGATCCCAGGATTTCTGGGATCACTTTATTGTGGACTGGCAACCATAATTAAAAATGGGGTCCCCTGCATGTTATGGGAAGCATATCCCCATTCTGCATGGTAGACTATTTTCATGGATTGAGCAAAGATATATTGGTTACAAAAGAACGGTAACTAGCTGCTTCTACTGTGGCATGGCCACTGTTAAATCTTTAAATCAGGCTGAAATGAGAACCAATACCTTAAAAAATGAAAATCGATTATTGTGAAACTGCACAGAAAAAAACAACCCTGAATTTTCCGATAGGGCATGTCCATAACATTTCAATAGATAATAACCAGGTTCCTGAATCAGTGGACCTGGTTGATCCAGAAGATAAAAAAAGATAAAAACTTATAAATCGGATCTCGATGCTCTGCTTGCAACGGATTCCTTTGAGATCCATCCTATGATAAGTCAAAAAAAGAAAAAAAAAGAAAAAAAAATACAGGATAGACCAGCAGGGGTCCCCCCTGATCAATGGCCCCCTGCCCAAACCTGTTTACTGTGACTGCCTGTCCGTGTATGGCAACAGAATCAATGGACCTAGTATAATGATTCTGACAAAAGCCCAGAGAAAGTGTGCCAACTTGGCTGTTAAGATCATGGGATTCAGGTTTGGAAAGCATTATGGTTAACGGGCCAGAAATCTCTAAATTGGCAACTATGACCATACACTCTGCCCTTAGGCAGAGGTTATATGCTGGCGTCCAATATATCAATGAGAACCACTCCATAATAGATTGGTTGATGGCAGCATGCCGTATGGCCTGGCCTGATAAATCAGATATACCATTACACACAGGGTTATGATCCTCCATGGAGGACTTTCAAAACTACATTTGTGAACTGAGTATAAGAGAGGCAGTATATGAAGACATGTTTGAAAGCCCAAATACGGTAAGATTCTCAGCAGGTATGAGAGATCTGATCCTGCAACAGGCCCCTTCCCATCTGTATGGAACTCTAATTTCTATACTAAACCCCCTGGTTGCCTCAGAGTCTGTGGTCCGACAGGCTGCCCAGCTGGTAGCCAATCTGGGGGAGACTGACAGTCTTTGGACCAGGAGCAATATTTGAATGTCAGAAGAGGCAGAGGTTCTTCCAGTAACTAAGATTAGGAGACCAACCCCACAAACTCCTCAATCTCAATACAGGTATCCCGAAAACAAATGTTTAATGACTTAATCCAGGCTGGGGTTCGATTTGCGAAAATTGATTGCCAGCCCAACCATGTCCTCCTTCAGCTATGGAAGCAGTTGAAGGATAATCAGGAACTTCAAAATTACCCCAAAAAAAACCTAGGGTAAGAATTATTGACAAATTACCAATGACAACATGGAACTTGGAAGATTTTCTAGTTCCTAATAGAAAACAGAAGCCTCCTCAGGTGACTCAAGCCATGATGCCTGAGCCTCCAGAGGTAAAAGACTTAGCCATAGGACAATTTATGGTGTAACGGGATATTAGTCCCCCTCCAGACAAGACTGGAGGCCTTATGTAGAACTGAAAATTTCTTGGTCCTGAAAGAATGTTCAAAGGGTTATGGCATTGGTTGATACAGAAACATCAATAATTTATGGAAATCCAACTTTATTCAATGGCGATAGAGTGATGATTGATGATTTTGGGGGACAGACCATTCTGGTCACCTATACATGGTTGAAATTTGGGGTTGGGTATCTCCCACACCAGGAGTACAAAGTATCTATTGCCCCAGTCCAAGAGTATATTTTGGGCATAGATATTTTATGAGGTCTCCATGACAGCTGTGGGGGAGTTCAGACTTTGGCAAAGGTGCATTAGTGTCTGGGTGGTACAGGCAATATTGAGAGACCATGTGAAGCATGAGCCTATTCGCCTGCTGGACCTGTACCGGATAACTAATGTGAGACAATATTAACTCCCGGCTGCACAAGATAAAATATCAAGAACAGTGCAGGGATTAGAAAATGTTGGGATTATAAAACCTGCACATAGCCCATACAGTTCCCCCATATGACAGTGCAAAAGTCAGATGGCACACGGAGAATGACAGTGGATTATCGGGAATTAAGTAAGGTCACGCCACCTATTCATGCAGCCATACCCAATATTGTTTCCCTAATGGACACGTTGAGTAGGGAGATAAAAAACCTACCGTTGTGTCCTAGATTGAGCAAATGCATTCTTCAGTATTCCAAATGCTGAAGAATCGCAAGACCAGTTTGCATTTACATGCGGAGACAGGGAGTGGACCTTTCAGGTCCTGCCACAAGGGTATGTGCATTCACCAACACGTTGCCATACTCTAGTGGTGTGTGACATGGCTAAGTGGAGAAAACCTGATAATGTTAACTTATATTAATGATCTCCTGTTGACATCCAACTCACTGGAAGTGGTAAGACAGGCAGCAGATTCATTGACTACCTACCTGGAAAAAAGAGGATGGGCTATATATCCTTTGAAGGTGCAAGGTCCAGGCCTGTCTGTAAAATCCTTGGGGATGGTTTCATCAGGAAAGACCAAAGTATTACCTAGTGCTGTCATGGATAGCATTCAGGAGTTCCCAGTCCCTACAAAACCAAAGCAGCTCAATAATTTTTAGGTATTTTGGAATACTGGTGTTTATACCTCAGTAGGCCATTATACATACTCGTGAGAAAAGGGGAGCTATGGGACTGGGGGAGAACAGAACAGGATGTTTCCAACAGGTGAAACTGGCAATTAAACAAGCCCAGACACTAGGTATATTCATCCTACCCTCCCAGCTGAACTCCCGGGTGAAGTTCATGTCACTTAGGATGGCTTTGGCTGGGGTCTGTGGCAACGCCAGAGTTCTGTTGGGACTCCTATTGGATTCTGGTCTCAGGTTTGGCCTGGAGCAGAAGGAAGATATAGCATGACTGAAAAACAGTTATTGGCTGCCTACTCCGCATTACAGAAGCTGAGCCAATAACTCAAATGGCTGAAATCTTAGTTAAGACCACTCTGCCGATTCAGAGGTGGGTTTCCTAAGACAGGGGTTGCCCAAGCACAAACAGTGGCATGATGGCTTGCTTATCTCTGCCAGAATAGTCTATCCTTATCCCCATTAAAAGAAGATCCTAGGCCCAGTGACGTATCACAGCGATGCACCAAAAGAAACATTTGTCGCTCCAACAGAGAAGAGTCCTATTGAGGAGGGAAAATATCCTGTCCCTGAAAATGCCTGGTACACAGATTGGACCCATGTGCCCGGTAAGGGCAACCTGAGCAAGTGGAGAGCAATAGCATACCATCCTTCCACTGAGACAATCTGGTTTGACGAGGAGGATGGTCAGAGCAGCCAATGGGCAGAACTGCAAGCTGTGTGGATGATTATAACCAAGGAACCCAGTGATGGTATCCTGAACATCTGCACAGATAGTTGGGCTATGTACTGGGGGCTCACTTTTTGGATTGCACAGTGGGCCACCCAGGAATGGACTATCTACGCCTGACCAATCTGGGGCAAAGATGTGTTTAGAGATATGGAATGCAGTTAAACACAGGACTGTACGTGTCTGCCATGTCTCTGGTCACCAACCCTTACAGTCACTGGGAAATAACGAAGTGGAGACACTGGCCCGAGTTCAATGGATTGAGAATTCACCATCTGAGAACATTGCCCACTGGTTACACCAGAAACTACAGCATGTGGGACAAAAGACAACAGGGGCAGCTGCTAAAGCATGGGGACTGCCCTTACAACTATCTGACATTGCCCAGACATGCTGAGACTGTGATGCTTGCTTTAAGATTGTTGTCCAAAACATCAGCCCGCCTTGCTAGTGGACACAATCCTCTCCAACAATGGCAGGTTGATTACACTAGGCCCCTCCCTTGGTCTGAGGGGGCAAGATATGCCCTGACCTGTGTCGATACTGCAAGTGGGCTACTGCAGGCCTATTCAGTGCCAAAAGCAAACCAGGCATGTATCACCAAAGCACTTATCAAACTGATATCTGCCTATGGAACACCTCAAGTCATTGAGAGTGACCAAGGAACCCATTTTACTGGTGCAATGATACAATGCTGGGCAGAAGAAAAAACATCAAATGGCAATTCCACCTGCCATATAATCCAACGGGAGCAGGCCTCACCAAATATTATAATGGTATTCTTAAGGCTGCCTTGAAGACAGACTCCCAGTCCCTGCAGGGGTGGACAAAGAGACTCTATGAAAGCCTGTGGGACCTGAATGAAAGATCTCAAGATGACAGACCCAGTGCCCTGAGAATATGACAGGCAACATGGGCCTCCCTGCTTAGGATCCAAATTATGGGCACAGATAATCAGGTAAGGTCCCAGATTGGTAATGAAAATAATCTTCTGCTCCCTGCCCCTGAGAATCTAGAACCAGGTACCCATAGAATAAAATGGCCCTGGTAGGTGCAGGTAGGACTATAGAGGTGTGGCTACTTGGCACCTTGGGGCAAGTTATTGGAGGTGGGAGGCACAGTAGTCCCTCTGGTGATAGGTATACGGACTACTGACAGTGTGGTCATCACTGCTGTGGTCAACATCTTCATTGCTAAAGGGACCCCCATCATGGCCCTACGGAAAATCAGGACACCTCCTTTGGTGCCAGATATAGTTACACGGCCCAGACATCTGGCCAAAGGGTATTCTACAGGTGGCTGGGGCATCCCCCAGTACAAGCTGAAGTGTTGACTCAGGATAGGAGTACAGCCTGTATCTTGCCCTGAAGAGAAGGCCTTCCCCTCCTTGTAACCCTGAAACATCTATATTACTTCCCATGAGTCTTTGAGTCTCTAGGATCACCGGAAGGAACAAAATGCCATCAAAGAATTCCAGTATTGCTGTGAGATCATGTGCGACACCTGGTGATGGTCTACTGATGGAGCATAGGATGGATCTGCACCACACGACTACGTGCCTTCTGTAACACCACTGAGCACTGGCCCATGAAAGAGCATGAACCTCAATCACGTACTGATCATCATTTGTCTTCAATTGTGTCAATCTGCATCGCGATGGGCAATTTATAGGCATCACGATGTGTTGGATCTTTGTATTAAGGAAAGTTCACCCTCTATTAACTCATTGGTTCATGCCGTGAGGGATGGAGTGTATGGAATTGTTGAAGCAAGGCCTGAATCACTGATTGATCACCTGAAGGAGGCACTAAGTCTGCCATGGGAGCACAGCTGAAGGCAGCTCACCAGTGTGACCAGAAGGGGTGGAACCTGGCTCCACCTCTCCTAGACCCCATTTAAGTGCTGACTGCCACTGAGGAAGGATCTCTTTCTGGAGGTTGCTCCCTTTAGAGTTTTCCCGTGAGCCTAGGACACAGGTGAGTATTTTCATTTTTTTTTGATTATTCCTTTGCACCGTGATAATCCTTCTAGTTATATGACCTGTAAAATACCAGCCTAACTGTGCCTCTCTGCTAATTGTGTATTTGTTGATTGTACACATCTCTATCTCTAAGAAGGGCAAGAAGGGGAATCCAGAGGACTACAGATCAATCAGCTTCACTTCAGTCCCTTGGAATACAGTAGTGGAAACCTGCAGTAGTACATTTCAAAATGCGTGAAGGATAATAAGCTGATCAGGAGTTGTCAGCATGGATTTACAAAGTGGAAATGAGTCCTAACCAAAATGATAACCTTCTACTCTAAGAAGACTGTTTCAGTGAATGGGGATAGAATGTGTATCCTGATTATCTTAAGTGAAGTTTTCAATACTGTCTCCCATAGTGACCTTTAAAAGAAACTGATATATACAGGTCAGATATGTGGGTAAGGAGCTGGATTACAAACTGGCTGATGACTTGCTTAGCCAAAAGGCCTGTGATCAGTGGAAAGAAGTCCAGGTGAAGACTATTTAGTAGTTGTGTATTCCAGGAGTGAATTCATTAACATCTTAATTAATGATCTGGTTCCTGGATCAAAAGATAGTCTTGGCAAGTTCATAGATGATGCAAAATTGGGAGGGGTATTTCATGTACTGACTGGTTGTTCTATTAGAGGGATCTTGACAGGCTAGAGAAATCTTCAAACAGCAACATAATGATGTTATCAAGGCCAAATGCGAAGTTCTTGGGGGTAATAAGCCCATGCATCAGTACGAGATAGGGATCAGCCAGTTGGAAAAACAGCTTGGTAGAAGACATGTGGATCCTGGTGAACTAATTGATCATGAGCTAGCAATGTCAGAAAACAGATCAACAACATCAGAGTTGGCTGAGTTAGTAATATCTTCATCAGCAAGTTGAGAGGTGATTCTTCCTCTTCTCCTCAACACTAGTGAACCCTTTCCTGCTAGATCGTTCTGAAATAGGCTGATGTACATTGATGGATTTTCTTTTGGTGTAAATTTTATTTGTGGGTGGCTAAATGAATGCATCAAATAACAGAGAAAGTAATAAAACGTGATTCCTTCATCACTTTGTCTGCATATTGTATTCCGTGCAATTTTCTTTTTTTTTTTTCTTTATTCATTTTAATTTGCACTCTTTGGATTGTAAACTTTTTGATTTTTTCAGAAGTGCATAGGCCTGAATCCTGAGCAGAGTTTTTGTGAAACATTTCAGTATTTATCTTCATAAAAAAGTGAGACTTTTATAAGTGCATTTAGCAATACTTTTTTTAAGTCAGCTTTTGGGACACTCTCGGAGATAATGACAAAGCAAGTGATATCCCTTAAGCTTAAGAGAAACTTACGATTGTCTTTCATTACGTAAAACGTTCTTATTCTTCTTTAAATCACAGTAACTCCAAAGCACATTAAAATAATTGGGTTGTTGCCACCCAAAGGCTCCTATCTGCAGCACAGTTTATTGTTAATCTTCATTGTATTAATCCACGACTTACAAAAGTGCATCCAGGTATTAGATATTGTCACACAGAATCCCAGATAAGAAGGTATTAATCAAGAGAAATTTTGTCTACTTTGATTAGTTCCACAATAGAGGGGAATGAAAATATATATTTCTATAGTTGAGTTATAGTCTCTGATTTTCATCTGTTTTCAGCGTTCCCCTACTCAAAAAAATGACATATGAAAGAAAGTAGATCTGTGTCTGTGACAACATGTTGTCTACTCAGTATCTCTGGTAGACTTTAAGAGACTTTGATCATACAGTATGTATAGATCCCCCTGCATGAGTAAGAAGTTGTTTTCTGAAAGCTTTTTCATTTCATTTGTGTCTGCAAGGCAGTGCAGAGAGATGAGAATCCCAAGGATCCACTCCTTTATTTCAGTTTTTTTCTAATTTCTCAGTTTGAACTAGTGTGATGTTGCTAGTCTCAAGTAATGCCAAGGTATAGAAGCCAAGCAAAGACTGACATAAGAGAGGCTTCAAAACTGCATAGAAAAGCAGCTAATTAGTAAGCCCTGTAATTAAGCGCGGGAAGAATTATAAATGACAGACAAAGAGAACAAAGTAAAGAGGCAATTGCAGATAAAGAGAGGTCAGGGAAAAGAAGAAAAAACTAGACAGACATTGGATAATGAAAAAATAGCACATTTTAAGTAAGTTTGAATGTGGAATGTAAAATACATCTCCAGATGATCGTGAAATAAATTTTGGAAGATGCAGTAGAAGTATTTAAAAAATATTTTTGAATTGTTATGAATTGTAAAATTCTGTTATGAATTAAGAAAAATTCTGTTCCCACGGCTGATAAATTTACAAACAGTGACAGAGCACTTTCATTTGTAAAACTTCTTTAGTAGCAACTGTTGTATGTAACCAAATATACAACCATATTTTACATGAAGGTGAGGGTCTTTTTCAAAACACATTGAACACTAGAACGATACCTAAATACTGCAGAGAAGTCTCAAGAATACGAGGAAAGAAAGTTCACATATAAACTTCATATCTTATGCGTTATTCTTAAGTAGGAAGCCGTTTTTGAGTGCCTCGAGGTTAAATTCTTGCATCCCTAAAGTTATGCTTTCTCATTTGTTTTCAGTATTTTCTCTCTCTCTTTTTTTTTTTTTTTTTTTTTTTTAA
>QGNR01000094.1:1344234-1388455 GCA_003435085.1 Syrmaticus mikado | reverse complement strand
TTTTTTTTTTTTTTTTTTTTTTTTTTTTAATACAATTACACACTTGATATCGTTTGTTAGGACAGATTATCTCATTGCTTCTGAAAGCTTTAGAGCATATGTGTCCAACCCATTAGTTTAACTATTTTGTTGCTCTCTTTTTTATTGTTTTAATAAAATAAACATATATATAAATAAGGTTTTCTTACATACATATATTAATTATATACATTAACTATATTATTTATTTTTTATACAGACCAAGAAAATTCCTCTTCAAAAAAAGTGAGCCGGGCAAATATGAACACTCAAAGTGTATGGTTTGGTTAGCCTGCTGAGCTCGAACCATGGAAGTAAGAAAACCAAACAAGTAAGAAAAAAAAAGCACACACAAATCTTCCCCTAGTGTTCACAGTCAAAACAAGTGCTTGTTTTCTGAAAGTCAGTAAACTTGAGCTATGGAAACATATTCTACAGAGAAGGAAAGACATTAGTTCTAAATGGTACTGTTCAGTAGAAACAATAGCAATAAAATATCTATACTATGATTTTGACCCATACAACATACAGTAGACTTATAAAAGTTTAGCATGATTGCAGCGTATGTTTAAAGGAAGCTATTGCAAGAATATATATGGAGTGAGGCAGGTGGCTCAGGTAAAGTAACAAAGCTTAACCTCAAGGATCTCTTTGACATCATTCCATCAGCTGAGCAAAAAACCATCCATTTCTGTGAATTCACTCATCCTTCCTTTCTTCTTCCCACCCTCCTGCTAGATGATTTTTACACAGATGCCTGCAAATGCACACAACCAGAATGCTTATGAAAAGGAAGGTCTTGGATAAATAAAGTTGAAACAATTCAGATTTCTCAGTATCTTGTGCATGAATTTGGATTAGTTTGTATTATCCTTGGAAAAAAAACAGTACTGTAGCTATCTGATGAAAGACACGTGTAAACTTTCCTTTATTAGCTTTTTCTTTTCTATTCTTTCTTTTTTAATTATTCTCAATCTTAACTGATTGTACTACAATCTACCTAAAGTTTAATCTGAGTTTTAAGCCAGTTACTGTTTGCTTTGCTTTATTGCCAGCTTAGAGAAGCCTGGAAATCCTCTTAAAAAAAGAACGAATTTTGTAATTCACCACTATACATGCTATTTGTAACTGCATGTTACCTTAGTATAGACTAGAGAACTATCACTGCTAGATGCAATAAATCAGCAACCATTGAAAAAACCTGACAGGTTCATAGCAGAAAGTGTAAATTATTCAAGTGATTCAAATAGCAACAAAAAATGAAATTATCTAGATAACCCAAAGGTTAATCATCATTTTTGAAAAACAGTCTTGGTCTGCCAAAGGAAATTAAGTGATAGAATGTTTTGTAGCTCTGACAAAACAGCTTTCTCATAAGCAATACCAGAATAGAGAACATTCATGGGGAAGAAGGAAAAAAAAGCATACTTTCATACTTTCATCAACACCCCCCTGTAAAAGGCCAAATTTATTGCATTATCACCTTGTTTTTCAGTACCTAACATAGAAAATTGTATCAAAATAGCATTTAGTGTTTTAGATGTTGACTGCAATAATCTTTTACTCAGTATCAAATGAATATAAAAATGGTTATCATTCTGCTGTCTGGGTTCATTTCACAGCTTAAAAACATCCTATATCCGTTCCAGTTCTTGCTGTGTTCACTGCGTGTGGAAAAAACCTTGCTTTCAACTACAGGGGAAATAATATGAAACAGTCTGACTTATTTTCCCCTCAAGAAAAGCATCTTTTAATTGGAGGATTTTTACACTTTCACATGGAAAAGAGGTCAAATCAGAGAGGGCATGAGGTGCTTCATTGATTTCTTTTTTCTTATATTTTCTTATGAAATACATTGAAAAAGATTCATATCTAAAGATTTTTCCCAATGCTTCATCAACAGGTGAAAAAATATAAATAAAGCCCCATTTCTCTGAAGTAGTCCATTTGTCTTAAAGTACATCAGAAAGGAGAAAACTAGATGGATTGCTTTTGCATATGTTCAACTGTAGTCTGTCATTGAGTCTGAAATTTCTTGTGGAGTTTTCAAAAGTCACTCAGAAATTAGCCTAAGTCATCAGCTGGCAAATATTTTGACTGCATACCAATTCCAGAGTGTCACAGGGTGACATGAAAATATTCAAGCTGGCATCTGCTCTGTCTTGTAGGAAAATGACTGATTAATGAAACCATACACCTTCCTGATAGACTTTCCACAACAGTTGTCAATGGCATTATAGTACATTCTGATTTTTTTAATGATCAGCTTTCCTGTTATAATTTCACTTGGACAAGACTGCTCAATTAAAAAAATCAGATGTTGTGGTCAACAATCCAATTTTTATTGCCAAAGGGACCCTCATCATGTCCCTATGGCATATCAGGACACCTCCTTTGGTGCCAGATATACTTATGCAGATATCTGGCCAAAAGATATGATGCAGGCACCCAGGGCATGCCCCAGTTCAAATTGAAGTGTTGACCCAGGATAGAAATACGGCCTGTCCTGGAGGGCAGACCTTCCCTTCCTGGTACCTTTGAAACATCTGTATTCTCCCCCTGAGTCTTTGAGCCCCTAGGACCACCGGAAGGAACAAAATATCCTCAAAGCGTTCTAGTGTTGCTACCAAATCATGTGCAACACCCAGTGATGACCTACATGGGACTGATGAAACATGGATGGACTTGCACCTCACGATTATATGCCTTCAGTAACTTCATCAAGCACAGGCCCATGAAAGAACCTGAACTTTCACCAATCATCATTTTCCTTAAATTGTGTCAACATACATCGCAGTGGGAAATTGTATAAGTGTCGTGATGTGTCAGATCTCTGTAATAGGGAAAGCTCACCCTTTAGTTAACCCAGTCATTGGTTCATGCCGCTCCCTGTGGAGTTTATTGCAAGCCTATGACACCGGTGGGCATTTCCGTTTATTTTGATTATCTTTCCACCGTGATAATCTTACTAAACCTAACCTCTGTATACCTATTGATTGTTAACCTATTGATTGCACAACTGTACACCTATTGATTGTACATTCAGAATTATCATTAATCTGAATTTATGGATTCTGCCATGCAGATGGAAGGTCCTTCTGGGTTTAGATCTAAGATACAGTTAAGTCCCACTATTTTTCTCCAGTTAGAAAATCACATGTTGCCTATCGTAGGCGTGACGACCTGGTTCGGGAACGGCACAGCGACCAATCCCAGGTTGCTCAGTCCATCAGCTCGCTGACACCAATGTGGTGGATGGAAAATGGCATTTATTCGTGGGAAAAACTGCCTTATATAACCTGGGCACTGAACGCTATTGGCTATTGGGAGAGGGACCCTATCTTCCCATACAACGCGATATCTTCTGGGGCCAGACCCTCACTACCTACATTTCCCCCCTCCCTATGCACAATTAAATTAGGTAAAATATAACAATATATAACAATCTTCAATAGAAAACTTGAATAGAACAATCTTCAATAGAAAAATAGAAAATATAAGGCGCTCTGAACAAGAACATTCTTATAACAGTTGTTGGTGCTGTACCAACGTGATGTCAGCCTTTTCTAATTGGCTCTTAACAAATGATACAAGTCTATTCAGTATGCAGGGTCCGAAGATCAGTGTCATTACGATCATCGCGACTGGTCCTGCTGAGGTAGATATCAGGGTGTTTTGTCAACTTGTAGTCCTCTCTCACCATCAGGGTGTACGGGTTACAAGGTCGTTCAATGATCCAGTTCTGTGGACAGAAACTCACAGTTTTTCAATCAAAACAACACTTCCAGGCCAAATTATCTGAATTCACCTGTGGTGAATTGAAATGGTAGAAAAGACTGACGGCGTATAGGAGCGGGACAGTCCTGATCGGAGGTGGGAGCAAGGGTAAGAGGGTCGAGCAAAAATTAATGTTGATTGCCCGGAAGAAGTAGCGCTCGAGTGGTCCAATGTTTTTGTGTGGGGCTATTCATCTCTTCCCCCCTAGGGAACTGATTTAGTGCTAAAAGAGCAGTTGCTAGCAGGCGTGCCTGCTAGCTCCCCCTCTCTCGGGGGAACAGCATTGGCAAAACCTTCTGTTTTTGCCAATACCTCTAATTTGGACTTCAGCGTTTGATTCACTCACTCGACTATGGCTTGTCCTGTGCTATTATATGGGATGCCGTGTGTTAAGGTTATGCCCCATTTCAGAACAAATGCCTGGACTGATTTAGAGACAAAGTTTGGACCGTTGCCTGTTTTAATCTGACTAGGGACGCCAAGCCACACCATGGCCGTAAGCCAATGCTGGATGGTTGCTTTGGAGTCAGCTTTAAGGTGTTGTGTGGCCACGATCACTCCGCTGTATGTATCTACAGTTACTGCTAGCCATGCTCGAGGTTTCAGCAATTGACATAGTGTGAAATCCGTCTGCCACACCTCGGAGGCCTTAAGGCCTCTGGGGTTGACTCCACTAGACCACAGTGGTGCTTTCTGACAGTGGGGACACGTGGCAATTATGTGTTTTGTGTCACAGACTGAGATCCCGCATCTCTTCACTAGCGCTTTAGCTCCGATGTGGAGAGACTCATGTAGCTGACGGGCATCTTTTAGCATCCATAACCCTTTTGCAGCAGCGTCTGCTCTGTCATTACCGATTTGAAAAAATTCTTTGATTGGGTTGTGGCTGTTGACATGGATGACTGATATGGTGCCTTTTCGGGAGAAAAGTGCTTCTTCTAGCATTAGAGCTGTTGTGGATGTTGACACACTGGGTCCCGACATGGCTAAGCAGAGCTTGGCCACAAACATCAAATCGGTCACTATGTTGAGGTGTTCCATTGGGAACAGTCCACATGCTAGAACTACGGCTGTTGCTTCCAATTGGTGAACTGAGAGCGCACGATCGGTCATTTTAATGCAGTGCCATTCTCCTCCTGATTGCCATACCACTGCCGCAGTTGAGGTTGCTGAGGATGCATCTGTAAAAACCGTTGGTCCTTGTTGGGGCCAGTTCATGATCTTCGGTGGAAGGTCGATGTCAACAATTGCCAGCATTTGAGTCCAGGGGGGTTTTGTAGCATACTTCTCCGCCAAATCCAACGAGAGCTATAGCTAAATATTCTGACATCGCCACTGATTGCGTTGGGAGCTGTTTGCGAAAGGGTAAATATATCTTGGCGGGTTCGATGCCTAGGTGTCTTAGGGCGGGTTTTCTGCCTTTCAAGAAGAGGTTGCCAATGCACTCAACTCCTGGAGAGAATGCACGTGACAGTTTTCCCAGAACTATCCATTGTATTGGTTGAGCTCTTTCAGGAGGCCCCAGGGCTAGTGCCCCTACTCCTCCTCCCTCGGTAAAATGTACATACAGGTCAAGTGGTACATCTGGGTTCCATCTAGCGAGCGTGCTTGACGATGCCTGTTGCTCGATAAAATCAAGGGAATTCATTGCTTCTGTTGTTAGAGTTTTTTGCTCCCGTGGGTTTTTTCCTTTTAGAAGATCGTACAGGGAGGCCATGATTTCGGGAGGGATCAGGACAGTGTTGCGGAGCCATTGCAAGGACCCTACTAGCTGTTGCACATCATGGAGTGTCTTGATGTCTCGACGGATTTTTATCTGGGGGGGAGTCACGTAAGAACTTGTGATCCCCACTCCCAAAAAAGTCACACATGGTCCTCTTTTAATTTTTGCGCTCGCAATTTCGAACCTGTTTGTTTTTAGAATTTCTGAGACCATTGACACCAACTGGTCCACCTGGCTCCCTGACGGTGCGGCAATTAAGATATCATCCATGTATTGAATGATGGTTGAGGTCAGGTTACTGTGTTGAACCAGTGCCAATGCCCGATCCACTGTAATCTGGCAGATAGTAGGCGAGTTGATCATTCCTTGAGGCAGCACTTTCCACTGGAAGCGTAGGTTGGGGCGTTGGCTGTTTGGGAACACGACAGAAAAAGCAAACCAATCCTTGTCCCCCTCATGCAGAGGTATCGAGAAAAAAACAGTCCTTAATATCAAGGACAGCACAGGGTAGTCCTTTTGGTATCATAGAGTTCATGGGCAGCAATGTTTGAACAGGACCCATTGGTTGGATTCTTTTATTTACTTCATGCAGGTCATGGAGGAGGCGAAACCCCTCACCAGTTTGTTTGGATATTCCAAAAACTGGGGTGTTCCATGGGCTAGTGGAAGGCTCTATATGACCTCACTGTAGTTCGTGGTCGACTAGTTCAAGAAGGGCATCCATTTGAGGCTTTGACAGGGGCCACTGCTCGACCCACACTGGGTTGGACGATTTCCACATCAGTCTAATTGGCGGGAGTGGGTATGCGGCAGTGGCCCTTATGGTAAATTTGTCACCCTGGCTTTCAATAGGGTTAGAGCGTCCCACCCCAACAGGGGTGGGACTCCTGGCATGACATATGGGAAGAGGGTAATAACTTTCTCCGGTCCCTTTTCAGTGTGGAGCGCGATCGCTACCAAATGAGCACTCCTCCGAGCTCGGGTTAATCCCCCAACTCTGCCCACCATGGGGGCGTCTTCCAATTTCCAATGTGGGGGCCAATTCGTCTCAGGAATAACTGTGACATCTGCTCCGGTATCAATCAGAAAAGGAACACTAATGGTGGTGCTATTTAAAGTATTATAGAGTGAACAAATCCCCCACACTACCGGCGGGTTGTCACACCTTACCGCCAGGGCCACCCTGGGGTCTCACCCCCAGGAGGTGGTTCTTGCTGTCCCTGAGGTAGGGACAGGTTCGACTGGGTCGCTGGTTGAACCATAAAATTGGTCGCTTCTCAAGGGAACAGCGGGTTCGGGGGCGTCTCGCCCCATCTGGGGTTGGCGTAACTGGGCCGCCTCGTGTCCCAAGTGGGAGAGGGCTGTACGCGGCCTGGGTGCCCTCTCCCCCTCCCGTTTCCCTGGTTTTTAGATCTGCATTCCTTGGCGAAATGTCCTTTCTTTCCACAGACCCAACACGGTCCTCGGGGTCGATTTTTGTGCAGGGGGAGCACTGCTGGCGGGTCCCCCAACCGAGGGCAGTTTGCCACAACGTGGCCCGCCTGGCCACATTTAAAACATGCCATCACATTAGCTATTGCGGTGCGAACGGCCATCTGAATGGGACTAGATGCTCTTCCTTTACGACATGCTTAATCATGTCTGCGATACTTGACCCTACCGGCATTGACCATAGGACCTCTTTGGTTGCCGAATTACACTGTTGACGTAAGCAGTCTGCAAGAACCGGGCCTTTCGCTTCCGCGGGCAGGGTCGAGGAGTCGACTGCTGCCTGGAGGTGATCCACAAATTGTGTAAAGCTCTCACTTTCATTTTGTCTTATGGTGGACCATGACGATGGCTTAACGATAACTTTAGAGGCTGTGCGAATAGCGTCTCTGGCCGCACGAGTAGTTGTCATAACTTCATGGGCCCAGAGGCCCAGGGCCTATGCTTGGGGGGTAATCATTGTTGGGTCTGTACCCATCAGCCACTGCAGGCTGGAACCATGTAACGGGTGATCCGCCCCAGTTACTTGAGCTAGTTGTCTTGCACAGTTATCTTCCCATTCTTGTTTAAAAACAATCATCCCTGCTCTGTCAAAAATTAGTCTACAGGTTTGTTTTACGTCAAATGGGAGCATATCGTCTCCCCCAAAAACACCATCTATATGGGTGGAGACCATAGCTGAGTTAAGCCCTTTATCTGCAATTGCCTTAACAATTGCTTGTATATCCCTAGGGTTTATCAGCGAGTGGACCCTCTGTCCCCCATCCATCACCCGGACCGGGAACGCTAGTGCGGCCGATGGGGCCCAGTCAGCGCATGCAATCTTTATTTTCCTCCAGTCTGTAAGAGGGATTTCTCCCCCTCGCGGTTTCTCTTTAATTTGGATGGGAATATTTCGGCTCTTAACTCTGTTCGTATTCATTCTGTCCTCCTCTGAGTTTAAGTCAATTGCGAACCACTCATCCCAACTAGTGTCTGATCCGGAGTCGGACCTCGAGTGATCGGCCACTTCCGGTTTCCCACACCTTTTTGTTAGGCTCTGGCCCCACCCGCTTCCCTTGCAGGCAGGCCATTCCCTCTCTCTTGGTTCGTCCCTCCCTCTGCTCGGCGGGATGTTTGCCCCACAGTGGCATTTCTTCAGACGGCCGCTCCGATTGGCTTTCCACCCTTCACTCACGCTCCCCTCACCTTCCCGGTCACTCCCACCACCTTTATCTAACACCTCCTCATTGTTTCCGCCAAGGGCATCCTCCCCCGGCCCTCCCTCTTCTGGCTCGGTGCCATCTTGGGGCACATAGCGGGGTGGTCTAGCCCAAACTTTCTCAGGCTCTGATTTCTCCGTGGCAGCCCTGGCCTCCTCAATTAACCCACCCCAGAAGGACTTAGCTCGTTTTGTCCCTCCGTGAGCAGGTCGGGGTTCGATTGAGAGGACATGTAATCGTCATCGTCAGAGGGGTGCAAAGTCCGCGTGGCCGCCCTGACTCCCAATCGCGGGGTGGCCAACAAACGGCTCTCCACCGCCCTCCAGGTCTCCCGCTCCTCCATGGCCTTGCGCAGGGCCCGCACGACTCTCCCCCATGACTCTAGGCTTCTCCCACAACCCGAGGACATCGTCTCCTCCGTTAATGCTTTAGTGCACTTATGCCACACTTCGGGGTGGAGAATATCCACCGGTTGGCCAATGACCCCAATTTGCAAAAGCCTCGCAACAGCGAGAGTAAAATCTTTGGGCTTACAATCAATACCCCATCACTTATCTAACTGCGATATGACCTTCACAAGCACTTCCATCCTCCTTGTTGGTCCGGGAGCGTCCTCCCCACCGGGCTGGTCCTGCCGCTCCGGCCGCTGTTCACCTGTCCAGGTGACAATCCCGGGTTTCGGCACCACTTGTTGCCTATCGTAGGCGTGACGACCTGGTTCGGGAACGGCACAGCGACCAATCCCAGGTCGCTCGGTCCATCAGCTCGCTGACACCAATGTGGTGGATGGAAAATGGCATTTATTGGCGGGAAAAACGGCCTTATATAACCTGGGCACTGAACGCTATTGGCTATCAGGAGAGGGACCCTGTCTTCCCGTACAACGCGATATCTTCCGGGCACCAGACCCTCACTACCTACAATCACAAGAAAGGTGTGTATCATCTACTGCCCAGAATTTCACAAATAAAATGTTTTTCAGTGTGCAGTTAAATACTTTCAAACCAGATTGGCAGTAATAAATTTTGATGTTGACAGCGGCACTATTATGAATTATGACATACTTACTTTTACTCTGACACTTCAGATATTTTAGAAAGCAGAAGGAATAACTTCAGCAGAATTTTGCACTATGATTACAATACAAAATTCTGTAGTGTCCTTCCTTCTAACAAGTACTTCTACTACACAGAAATGTATGTTCTTTTTCCCAAAAACAAGATTAGTGTTTCTCTAACCTTCTACACCATCTTTCCCCTCATACAAAAGATTGGAACTGTCTATGGAGAAGACAATTTCTTCCTGCCAGCTGTTTCAGGGAGAAGATTTAATAAAAACTAAAAGTAATTCTTCTATGAACTCAGCTTCAAGAATTAATAAATCCTTGATTACGTAACAAATTTGTATTCTAATACTTTTCATCCACACATTTTTACATCAGAAAAATCAAGCAGTTCTATCTCAAAAGTATGCAGTCTAATAGCTAATCAATCTCAAATCCATTTTAAGGTTCTGAGATAAAACTAGAATTGGAGCATCGTTTAGATCAGAGGATTGGGTTTTTTTCTGTTGAATGTTCTGGTTGGTATCCATTTTTTAATCTTTAAAGATGTTTCTGACAATTCAAGATACATCTTGTAACTCTCCTGACTGTATGAAGAAATCATCTCCTGACAGACTGTAGTGCATTTTCCCTTTCCATATAGTACTGAGAAAGGAATTCTTCAGTAGGAAAAACATATATCTAATAAATAAAACAATAACAATAGGGCTGGAGGCAAGATTTGCTTTGTTAAGTACAAAAATGTTCTAACCGCAGCTATGTCCCGTTCCCAATGCTGCGATAGTAGCTTTGATTTACACATTTGTCAATATTTTTTTTTAAGAAAAAAATTCTTTTCTCACTTAAATAACCATTTGCTTATCTTATTGTAGGTCCTACATGTTTTATTTCAGCTTTATGTATTCACTCCTGACCTCATAAGTTTTTTCATGCTTCCTATGGTCTTACAAATGGAAAGCCCCTGCTTCCTGCTTGCTCCATGTGTCAATAATAATTGTAATAATATACAATACCAGAAGATCACAGTTCTCTAAGATTGAAAAAGAAATACAAGAACAGAGCGAGAACTGGATGATAAAGAGTGGGATCATTCTCCATATAGTACTAAGTTTGCATATTAGAAAATTATAGGTGTGAATTCAGAAGAAGCAATATTACGTATTTATTAGCTTTCAAGAGATCAATTTTAAGAATATAATCTGATGTAATTTTTAGCATATCCTTTATCCCATATTTTTGCATATTCCTTGTTCAGTAGAAATAGGAACTAAAGTGTTTTGCAATTCACACTAATTGTGCACTTCTTCCTTACAAAACTCCACTTTACATCTCATCTTCAGTAATGATACCATCCAGGAAACTGTCACCTACAGCCTTGTACTGGTGCAAGAGATCCTGACAAACTTGTATACTGTGTTATTTCCTTTTCTATGTGAGGACTCATAGGAGCCAACTGGCAAAAACTTTGTGATATTCCAGCTTTGCCATCATTGTTTCCAATGAATTGAAGCAGATATTCAGCTCTGCACTGATGGGTGATGGGTGAGATGATAGAGATGCTATTCATTCATGGTGTGACAGCTGTGTACAGTCATCTAAAATTTGGCTTGTCTTTCACATCACTGTTGCCACTGCTGCAATGCACCACCCACTAGCTGGTCATTTTCTCATCCACTCTTTGGTCTCCACAAACATTCAGCAAGCATCAGTGAATGTCAATGGGTGCAATTTTCCCACATGGAGGAATTCAGTGACACATCTTTGATTCATCTCCACTTCCATGTCAGACACCATTTTGTTAAACTGCCCCTCTGCTGCCATCTGTCACACAGCAACAAGCTGTAATGGAGTATTGTCTGTGAAGTTCAACTTCTACTTCCATGCCACGAAAATCCAGCTTTGACCTCTTGGGCAAATAAAATAAAATACGAGGTGCTACTTTCAGAGCAGCCCTCATAGTTGAAGACTAACATGTGGCAGAGCACCTAAGGTGGTGAACTTCAACTTATTTTCTCAGTCTCAGTAAAATGTTATGGAAAAAGACTTTAAAAGACAATTACGTTTTTCAAGCCTTAATTTACTTTACACAGAAAATGAATACGTCATGGTCTGTCATCTCAGTTTCTTCCCAGCTCCATTAACATTCCACTAACAAAGGTATGCATCCTACTTCTCTTCCATTGCCCACTGTTCAGCCAGGACAAGATGAGAATTATTTCAAGAAGGGATGGGAAATTAACTAAAGGGGAAAAAATAAAACTTGGAGTCAGAAGAAATAAAAAGGAAGGCAAGAGTTTTAACTTAAAGTGGACAAAGACTCCTGCAACCTATACAAAAACACATCATCTCACATAGCTGGAGAAAAAGAAAACGATAATTGTCCTGCTTACTTTAAAACAATTCTTATATATAAAGCAATAATATGTATTAAAGAAAAGAAAAGAAAAGAAAAAAGAAAAGAAAAGAAAAGAAAAGAAAAGAAAAGAAAAGAAAAGAAAAGAAAAGAAAAGAAAAGAAAAGAAAAGAAAAGAAAAGAAAAGAAAAGAAAAGAAAAGAAAAAAAGAAAAGAAAAGAAAAGAAAAGAAAAGAAAAGAAAAGAAAAAAAGAAAAGAAAAGAAAAGAAAAGAAAAGAAAAGAAAAGAAAAGAAAAGAAAAGAAAAGAAAAGAAAAGAAAAGAAAAGAAAAGAAAAAAAGTAAAGATCTGTCAGATCCATTCCAAAGCAAATGTACAGTACAGTACAGTAATGCTTAGCTGTACAGTGCAAATTTATTTCTACCCTTTAAGGACACAATAGAATGCACACTATATATAGTAAGGAAAACACATTATTTCTGATCTAGCATAATATACAGTTCTTTCTACTACTATTTTAAATAGCCTGTATTTCCCTCTGGAGTTCTAATGCACCTATCATGCAGTACTGTATGCTACTGTACACAGTGTATTGGAAAACATTAAAGCCAGTTAGACAAAGTAAATGATTCCAACAAAAGCAGAATAAATGTTCTGATACATGTGTTTTTATCAGGCTTATTTTAACTGCAAGATCGTTAATTACCTTAGTTTGTGTATTAAACTTAAAAAATTATGCACTGCCTGCTGAAAACAAACTGTTTACACAAACTACCCACTAAATTATTCTATATTGTATAAACTAGCTATTTTTATCACAAACAGGGAACAATTCTATTTTCTACTGAGATTCATGCACCAAAGAAAAGAGGGCAGAAATCTGTGATCATCCCCAATTCTTAAACTTCCTTTCATTTTCCCTATTCATAGATAAGACCTTTAATGCTAAATTACTCTCTCTGGTTCTAACTGTCTCATCCATGTTCATGGCTATTGTCTTTGAAAAAAAAAAAAAAAAAAACATAATAATAATAATAAAAAGAAAGAAAAAAAATTGTTCTTCAGCAGACAGTTTAATCCTGTCTTAAAGTGGGTTTCTAAAACAGACTGGGAGTGAAGGGGGATACCTGACATCTTCCTACAACATTGAGCTCTGTTTTCACACTTCGGATAGAACTGCTGTCTTCTTAAATGATCAGCTATTGGTTGGAAAATGACTAAACCGGCATTTGTTACCCTACCATAAACTTCTTGAGGGCTACCTGCAATACCACCACCACAGAGTATTCAGCCGGGCAGTTGGCAATGGTTCTGGATTATTGTACTACCAATGGAAAGTTTCATTATGAATTTATAATTACCTGAAAAGTTATACCACCAAAATCTGTTGAAGAATATCATGATAGCAATGTCAGTAAATAATACAAATAATTAATACACAGAAGTAGTGAAACTGAATTATCACCTGCTCCAATCCTCATACTTGACTTCTTCATTACAAAATTCTGCATACATTTTTTAACACTTAGTTTCAACAGAATATCTGTAGTGAATATCAAATACCTTATAAACACATATCTTACATTCTGTGAAAATATTGCAGTGCCTGTTCTCAATATCCATGGCATAAACTGTCTTTCAAGTTAGAGTCACAGGGTCACTGAATTGTAGGGGTTAGAAGGGATATCTGCAGATCATTTAGTCCAGTCCCTGCTAAGGCAGGTTCACTACATAAGTAGTAACAGTATTGACCCCTTAATTTTTTTAAAAAACACATTTTTTATAATCATTTGCCATGTGGAAATGCCATGGTTTGAGATCCTTTGCAAAGTTGTGACAGGCTGTTCCAAAATCATTCCTGTTCTCCAAAGGTTACAATTTTTCTTACAACTTTTTTTTCCTTTTGATGTACACAATGTTTTCAAACATTCTTCTTCTATACAGTTCCAAAGAATCAGGGTCAGGGTCAGGCTGAGATACAAGGCAAGACCCACTGAAGATCCAATTGAAGAATGTATACAGATAGCGCTCAATAACATCCAGTGTGACAGAATGAACCCTGACTCAAATTCTCTCCAAGGTCCATATTATCTCTGAATTTTTAATTCTGTTGGACTTGTCCCTTCCTTGCTCCCTCCCTATCTCCCTTCCTATATCTTCTCATCTCATTTTTTCATCATTTTTTCATATAACTTTGTATATGATCACAGTATTATATCCTAATTACCATTTTTCTTAGCAGCCAGTCACTCTAAGTGAATTTCTATTTAGTACCTATTTCTTTCTAGGTGCTCCAACTATAAATTATCATAACATCCCTCCTGCAGCATTTGCCACTGGTAATTCAGCACTAATTATTCCCTCACTGCCAGCCATGTCGCTCTGATGACACACCCAAGATGTCCCCCACAGCCTACCCACTTGCAGTATACTGCTTACAGTATGTTCTGGAAAGTTTCTACAGTATAAAAATTCTGAGTGCAAAAAGAAATTCAGAGTTTAAAAATCTTACAAATGAACAGGTTTTAATATTGTTTATTTAAGGAAAAACTTCACAAAATAATAAGTTTGAGAATGTCAGAGTATTTCATTACTCACAAATGTACTCTCAGAATTGACGTTATTCTTAGGGTTTGTGATTCTGGATCCCAAATATTTCTGCAGTCCTTTGAAGTTATGAACCTTGTCTTTGCTATCATCTTTAAACTTTCTGTTTTCACCTCCAGGTTTAGACAACCTACACTTTAATTAAGAAAAATGGAGTCTGGCTGTAGAATTGTCCTAATACATGTACAGGATCTGAGCTCATTTTAGCTGCAGGCTAAATGACATCATTGTAGCTTTCAACAATAGTTGAAAATATTTATTCAGTGCCAACCCACTTCAGTTGTATTTGGAATCTGAAATTGCAAATGGTCTTATAATATAGTCCTCAACAAAGATTTCTTTTAGCCTTGGCTAACAAGATTCACAGCTGACCAAAAGGTTTCATGATTTTCATGATCAAATATACAGTAACAGAAGTTACTGTATATTTACAGTAGTGGTAATACTGTATATTTACAGAAGTGGTAAATTCCTACATTTTTATAAGAATTCTCTGGACAAATCTTTGAGATAGTTGAAGGAGGATTTCAAAATACTATTTGACACTTTATTTATTTGATGTGATTCTGATACTGATTTGAAATGTTTCCTTATGGAAGCAGATTTTCATCAAAATGTACACATAGACTTGTTCATATTAAATAAAAAAAAAAAAAAAAAAAAGAAAGAGAGAAAAAAAAAAGGAAAACAATTGTTGGGTAGAATAGAGCAAGAAAAACTAGTTCAGTTCATCTTTCTTTTCCAGTGCATGTGCAGGATTGTAAGCACAAAAAATCCTTATATGGTGCACTTCATTTTCAGCTTGATCCAGTAACTTAATACCTCAAATACAGACCAGACAGATTTTCTGGTAATGGCAACATAAGAGGTGGTACAAAATGCGGCACCTGAGATACATCCTATTACCCTACACAGTGCAGAGAGAGAGAGGTGTTTGGAAAGCCTTACTTCTCTCAAAAGTAAAGAAAGAAAGTTCTGTTATGCTGAATAGAATTAATCCCCTAACACTTTTTCATTTTGACATACTCACACTATTGTAATACAAGGATCTTGCTAAATGTGCAAACACGATCATATTGTTGTTTTGCAGCTTTGTAGTGCATAGTAAACATGGAACTGGGAACTACTGACATTATAATTCCACTTGTAACATCGTTTTACAAAGAAGATATTCTGTATTAATTCTGTATTCTTAACTGATCTAAGCAATGTAAGTCTTTATACTGAATGCTTAACCAAAGAGAACAAGACCGTGAAGTGTCTGTTATTTCTATAGATGTCAGACCTGTTAGTAATTTTATCCTAAAATATGATCTGCTTTCTTGTTTTAATTTATGATATTAGCCTCCCTGGCATATTTCCTATTTCTTTACATTTATTTAACAACTGCAGTACAAGATAAACACTTGCAATGACTGCCATTTTATTTTGGGTGAATGAGTGCCTTTCTGCACGCCTCCCTAATGACTTAAATAAGTCTTTTTATTTTAATAAATTCAATAGAGTTAATATCTAAAATCTGAAGTATTTGCATTTTTTTCAGGTTTCTATTTGTATTTGTAATCTATTTTATTTTATTTTCCCCCCTATTTGAATATTTCTAAACTTTCATAGCTAGTATTTCCATAGCCCATACATGTTAAAAATATTTGCGGTTTTATTTTTCAGTTTATCATGATTTTACTTGAACATATGCTGGAATTACAAATCTTCTATTTTCCATACTGAGTTATCACTGTTAGATGTGATGTCTTTCCTGATATCAAAAAGAAATCTTTATTCTAGTTGAACTTGTCATATTTGACTATCAATAAAAAAAATAACTTAAGTACCAAGAAAATAAAAAATGTTTATGAGTTACAATAAACGTGGCTGTTCACTGTGCATTCAAAAACTAAATTTTTAAGTTTTTTTCTAATGAATTTTAGGGAAACTTGAAAAACAGATGAACCATTGGAAAACAGAATAATTTTAAATGAAATAATGGAATCACCTCCACAACCAACTAGAAGATTAAAAATATAATGTAGAATAATCCCATGATTCTCTAGGAATTCAACAGTCTGCCAGGATGTCTAATATCCTGTCTTAGGAGAGCATAAAAATGCTGTTAATTCTGCTCATGACAGAACTCTATGTTTACCTGAGGGAAGAACACAATACATCAGCCACATCAGAGCCACCAAGGAGGTCAAGATGGTCCTGTCAAATACATACTGCATAGTCATCATTCGTTTTACTCTTTTTTCATTAAATGTTTGTCTGCATTAAAAATGTCTCCACTCTGAGATATAACCCATCTTTTCCTGGGATTCAGTGTCCAAAATGCCTCCATGCAAAAATCAAGGCAAGGAAAAGAGGAAGAGATCTTTAGTCTTGTTCCTTTAGCACAAATGCTTAACACAGACTCTGTGCTGGTGGGATTTTCAGCCACCGATTCCCCTGCAGATATTTACTGGCTAATATTTACTGGCTAATATACTCTCATAAGCAGTGTTATAGTTTAACCTGGCAAGTGGCTTAATATCACACAGTTATTTGCTCACTCACCCCTTCCCAGCAGGATGGAGAAGAGAATAATTTTTTTTAAAAAAAAAAAAAGAACTCATTGGTTAAGACAAAATTATTTACTAAGATTGAGAAGAGGAAAAGGATAATAAATGTGAAAAAATTACATATATAATTTACATATATACAAATGCATATAGCAAGTGATGTAAAAGCAATTGCTTACCAGCCACTGACCAATATCCAAAAGCAGCAGAAGAGAGCCAGATGAACAACCAAATCCATCAAGAGTCTTTCCACGTGATATCATTGAATCATATCATCGAAAAATAGAATCATAGAATGGCCTGGGTTGAAAAGGAACACAATGCTCATCCAGTTTCAATCCCTCTGCTATGTGCAGGGTCATCAACCACTAGACTAGGTTGCC
Source organism: Syrmaticus mikado (assembly GCA_003435085.1). NCBI lineage: Eukaryota > Metazoa > Chordata > Aves > Galliformes > Phasianidae > Syrmaticus > Syrmaticus mikado. Next base: position 1,371,286 of record QGNR01000094.1, on the reverse strand, counting down.
CAGAGCCACATCCAGCCTGGCCTTGAATGCTGTCCAAGGAAGGGGTATCCACAACCTCCTTAGGCAACCTGTTCCAGTGCATCACTGCTGGCTCATGTCCAGCTTCTCATCCATCAGGATCCCGAAGTCCTTCTCCTTAGGACTGCTCTTCCCCTAGTTCCTATAAATACCTGGGATTGCCCTGACTCAAGTGCAGCACCCTGCACTTGCCTTATTGAACCTCATTAGGGCCCACTTCTCCAGCCTGTCCAGGTCCCTTCGGATGGCTTCCCTTCTCTCCAATGTATGGACTGCACCGCTCAGCTTGGTGTCATCCACAAACTTGCTGAGGGTGCATTCGATGCCATTGTCTATGTCACTGATGAAGATACTGAAGAGCACCGGTCCCAAGACCAACCCCTGATGGACACGCTTATGACTGGCCTCCCCCCTGTCACAGAACCATTAATCACAACCCTTTGGCTGCATCCTGCCAGCCAATTCCTAATCCATCGAACAGTCCATCCTTCAAATTCACATCTCTCCAATTTAGAGAGAAGGATGCAGTGAGGGACCATGTCAAAGGCTTTGCAGAAGTCCAGGTAGATGATATCCACCACCCTTCCCCTGTCTACTGAAAACATCATAGAAGGCCGCCAGATTGGTTAGGCAAGATCTGCCCTTGGTGAAGCCATGCTGGCTGTCTCAAATCACCTCTTTATCTCATAGGTGCCTTAACATAGCTTCTAGGAGGATCTGCTCCATGATCTCTCCAGGCACAGAGGTGAGGCTCATTGGCCTGTAATTCCCCAGGTCTTCCTGTCTCCCTTTCTTAAAAATGGGAGTACTGTTTCCGTTTTTCCAGTCACTGGAGACTACAATGATTTTTCAAATATGATGGAGAGTGGCTCAGCAATCACATCAGCCATGTCTTTCAGAACACATTCAATTTCATGAGGAGGACTCGTGTTATCATATGGTATGGAATATCCGTTAGGCCAGTTTAAGTCAGCCATCCTAATTCTGATCTCTCCCAGTTCCTCAGATCCTTTACTGAGAATGGTCTTGGCTCTGTACAATGCTGCTTGGCAACTATAAATATCAGTGTGTTATTGTCTGAACCCTTCTTTGTCTTTGGCTTAAAGCTTGCTTTCCAAGGCATTTCTTGTGATAAGACTCTGATTTATGTAGGAGATGAGAGGTGAGTATGGCAGTGTGGCAGTCAGCATCACTTTGTGGACAGGACAGTTTTACATTTGAAAGCATTTCTTTGGAGCTGTCTGCTTTTGAAACAGAGTGCTCAGGAGTTTTAATTGGCTGAAGAGTAGGCCTGGGAGCAAATTACTCCTGCCGGATGGGGAAGATTTGGAAATGATACCACTATGTCCTGTGAAGACAGGATACAAATGGCGTCTCCTTGCTTCCTCTTAGCTGCTAACCTAAAATTTGCAGGTCCTGGAAGATGGGAAAAAAGGAGTTCCTGATGAGATTCAAAAGCCAGAAACTGCTGCTTCAAAAAGATCTGACTTGATCACTTTGGACTTATAAATAATTTTGTACTGTTGTTGGAAAGAGTAGTCATTAACAACACAACCTTCGATCCATCACTACGGAAGATTAATGTCCCAATCGCGAGCAATGCTGGAACTCCTGGTGGTGACCATCTCTCTCTTGGTTTCTACAAAGACCCTTTTCTTCTATTTCCTATCACTTCCTCATCTCCCTTAGTGACTAGGATCTGTAATAAAATGGTCAGGAAAACATTTGACTAGTCATGTCTTAATTTCACTGTCAGTTATACATATACTAAAGAATCTCCTCTCCCTCCTATAATTCAAGCAAGACTGCTATCAACGCTGTTTTTCTCCTAGTCTCCTAGAACCAAAACATAGCATCATACCACACACACTGAAGAAAATAATTTCATCCCATGTGAAACTAAGACACACATCATGTCAATAAACACTATTCTTCTGGAAAAAATAGTGGTGGCTGTGCAGTGAAGATACAAAAATTCAGCCTGATCTCTCCTGTCAGTTGAGATACTTACCTTCAGCAAATTTGTTTGAGACAACCTTACATATGCCCTTTTCAAAGTTTGTGCACTATGTTTACCACAGCAATTAAGATGAAGATCCACAGCTTACTGCTCTGTTCTTCCTTGTGGAAGAAAGAAACTGTTTTTCATCAGAAAGGTAGGATGACGTGTTCCTGTGAGATCCATCTCAAAAAAGAGGCATTAGCTCAGAGATGTGAGATAAAATGATTCAGCACATCATCTGAAAAGGCTGTGGAGTACTTGATACAATTTAAAGTTCCCATCCACTTCGCCTTTCCTTTCTGAACTTTAAATCCCATGGGATATTTGTTCTCCCATTAACATCCAACGGTAAAATCTGCATTTTGCAAAAGCATCAGTGAATCCAACTTTCTGTGAGTTACTCCACACTGAGTAGTAACTATTTATTTAAGCTGCAAGATTTAAAAAAAATCAATAAGATAGAAGCATTGCCCCAAGGGAGTTGGAGAGCAGACATGCATCTGGAGGGAAATTTGAACACTAAAGCTGAAGTTTTTGAAAAATCCTGCTACCTTTTATTACCAGGACAAATAGCAAAAATAAATTATATTTTTATGAGTTGACAATAGGTTCCAGTGTATTTCCCTCATTACCTAATTTTGCATGTCCGAATGGCAGTTTTGCAAGTAAAAATCTTTTTTTTTTTGGTCATAAAATAGTCATGAGTGTCCCTGGTAACTTGAAAAAGGGAAAAATCATTCCCATTTTTAAGGGAAAAAGGAAGACCTACCTTCTACAGGTTGGTGAGCATCACTCTGTGCTTGTGCAGATTACGGAGCACAGGAACCATATGCAGCTTTTGGAGTGGGTCCAGAGGAGGGTTATAAAGATTATGAGAGAGCAAAAGAACCTCTCCAGTGAAGAAAGGTTGAGGGAGCTGGGCTTCTTCAGCCTGGAGAAGAGAAGACTCTGGGAAAACTTCGCTGCATCCTTCCAGTACCTGAAGGGAGCTTATAAGCAGGAAAGACAACAGCTTTTTAGACAGTTTCATAGTGATAGGACAAGGGTGATAGGACAGGGGGTGCCCTGGGAAGCCTGATTCAGTGAGTGGCAACCCTGCACACAGCAGAGGGATGGAACTAGATAGTCTTTAAGTTTCCTTCAAACCTAAGCCATTCTATGATTCTATGAATATATAAAAAATACATCATGCTAAAGCAAAATTTGATTATTTGGACTAACAAATTTGGCTCATTTATAGGCACTGTAAAACTTCTCAGGTATGATTTGCAAATACAATGCATTTATATGTGTAATTGAGGATTTCTTTATCCAACTATAATCAGGCCATTAACTGTATTAAATCTGTTGAATAAATATACCTTGAACTTCCTGACAGAACTGGCTGATAGAATGATTGATTAAAGAAGAAAATAAGGTTTCCATCAAAAATATTGTGTACTTTGCTTATGTTTTTGCCTGAAGCTTTTATATATTTTGACTATCACAAGTGACACTAATCAGTCTTATAACTAAACAAAAATTCTTTGCAATGGAAATATTAAAAGTTTCAAAAATAGGAGCTCCTAAAAATTTTTATCAAAGGCAATATTCCCAAATGTTTGTAGATGCTTAATTAAAGGCTATAGATTTCACAGAATCATACAATCAATCATAGATTAATAGAATAATAGAATCATAAAATCATAGAATACCTTAAGTTGAAAGGGACCTCTGGGATCAGGAAGCTCAAACCCCTTGCCACAGGCAAGGTTGCCAGCTGCTAGCTCAAGTACTACCTCAGATTGCCTAGGGCCTCATCCATCCTGACCTTAAACACCTCCAGGGATATGGCATCCACGATCTGTCTGGCCAACCTGTTCCAGCACCTCATCACTCTCTCAGTAAAAAACTCACCCCTGATATCTAATCTAGATCTCCCCTCCTTTAGTTTAAAACCACTTCCCCTTGCCCTATCACTATCTACCCATGTAAAAAGTTGATTTCCATCATGTTTATAAACTCCCCTCAAATACTGGAAGGGTGCAGTGAGGTTGCCCTGCAGCCTTCTCTTTTCCAGGCTGAACAAGCCCCATTCCTTCAGCCTATTCTCATAGCAGAGGTGCTCCAGCACTTGGATCACCTTCATGGCCCTTCTCTGGACCCACTCCAAAAATGCCACAACTTTCCTGTGTTGTGGGCCCCAGACTTTGATGCAGTTCTCCAGCTGGGTGCTCAAGACGGAAGAGTAGAAGGAGACAGTCATCTCCCTTGCCCTGTTGGCCAGCCTTCTGATGGAACCAGGATACCATCAGCCTTCTGAGCTACAAGTGTACAATGCCTGCTCATGTCAAGATTTCATCAACTAGAACCCCTAAGTCCTTCTCAGCAGGATGATTCCCTGCTTCTCATTCCATGCCAAAGCAAGGAACCACCTCAGTGGGCTGAGGGGTAGCCCCTGTCAGGGAGCAGCTACTGGGTGCCACAGCCCAACTTATGGCAGCAGTGCTCTGAGGTGGTGGAGGTGGAGCCAGGACTAGCAGTGAGTCATTTCATACTTTAAGGTAATTTTGGAAACTGTCTGCATAATCTTTGAAATACTGTCTCATTCCAATTTATATGAGTGAGAGGAGGTTCCTTGATATATGTATACCCAATGTTTGATTACAAAACAACAGTTCAAATGTTGGTCTGACAAATCTTAATCAGGGAGATGAGGAAGAGGAGGCCAGTGACTATTACGAATTAGGGTGTTGAGGAATGACTGGCGGAACAAACTCTATAACCATAAAGTAGTTGTAGAACAGGTACGCTTTATTCAGCTGACCAGGTGCAGGAGGGATAACTTCTTCCTAGCCTGCACACTGAAAGCAGGTAAACATTTCTATAGAGCAAATACAAGCATATTCATGGTATAAGGAGTGGTTATTACAATTAATTCTAGAAATTCATTACAATATTCCATGCCTATTCTATGCCCCAAACTCCACCCCTAACTAATGACACCATATCATTCCCATTGTTCTTGCTCAACTAGTCTTACAGTTTTAACAATATAACAGATTAGATCTTTATTCAGGAAGGGAAAGCGGGCGACAGGAAAGATAGAAGCAAGAATTACATAAAACAGGGATAGTCACCACTAAGATCCAGCAGCGTCCCATTGCACGCTGTTCTGATGCTCCAAGCCAAAAGCACAGAGAAAGAGCAGCAGCAGAGTGCCTGGCCTCAGTCAGCAAGCAGGTACAGCAACAGAGCAAGTCCAGAAGAAAGAGGCAGGTCTCAGGTAGAAGGCCCAGGAGAGTCCCTCAGCAGGCAGGCATCACATCGTGTGACATCTGAAGTCAAACAGCTACCCTCATGGTTGTTTGTCCCTTTTTTATCCATCTTCTTCTGCCAACATGGCATTCCTGGCATCACCTAAATGGTTTGAGGTGCTCTCTCAGAGATGTAAGTAAGAAGGAGCTCCTTCTCCCTCTAAATTTGAGGCCATCGACTACCATATCACTTTCTGTGTGCCATCAGCCCAGGTTCTGGATTTTAAAACATGTGGCTCTATAAATTAATCTTACTGAGAATTTTTTTTTTTTTCATTCCTATTGAAGCAGAGTTATTTTTCAGATACATCATATTTTACATTAATCTTAATGTTATGACTTAGCAATTTTCATGCAAATAACATACATTAATGCCATGTATGAGGAGTGAGAAGAAGAATGAAAGAAATTTGAAAAATAAGAGGGAAAAGACAGTAGTACACATTTTACTACTACGCTCAGGGGTTCAAGATCATGTATTTTAAAGACATTCTGGTACATGAAGATCATAGGATCATAGAATGGCCTAGGTTGAAAAGGACCACAATGATCATCTAGTTTCACCCCCCCTGCTTTGTGCAGGGTCACCAACCACAAGCTGTCCAGAGCCACATCCAGCCTGGCCTTGAATGCCTCCAGGGATGGGACATCCACAAGATCCTTTAGCAACCTGTTCCAGTGCATCACCACAAGTCAAAAACTTCCTCCTATTATCTAGTCTAAACCTCCCCTGTCTCAATTTAAGACCATTCCCCCTTGTCCTATCACTATCCACCCTCGTAAACAACTGTTCCCCCTCCTGTTTATAAGCTTCCTTCAAGTACTGAAAGGACACAATGAAGTCTCCCTGGACCTTCTCTTCTCCAAGCTATAAAAGCCCAGATCAACCTTTCCTCAGAGGAGAGGTGCTCCAGCCCTCTGATCATCTTAGTGGCCCTTCTCTGGACCTGCTCTAAGACCTCCACATCCTTCTTTTGCTGAGGGCCCCAGGCCTGGATGCATTACTCCAGGTGGGGCCCCACAAGAGCTGAGTAGAGGGGGATGATCATCTCCCTCTCCCTGCCGGCCACTCCTCTTTAATGCAGCCCAGCACACAGTTGGCCTTCTGGGCTGTAAGTGCACACTGCTGGCTCATGTCCAGCTTCTCGTCTATCAGGATCCCCAAGACCTTCTCCACAGGACTGCTCTCAAGGAGATCTTCCCCCAGTCTGTATAAACACCTGGGATTGCTCCAACGCAAGTGCAGGTGTGAACACTAGGTGTTCAGGTCCTTTTGGATGGCTTCCCTTCCCTCCAATGTACTGACCACATCACTCAGCTTGGTGTCATCTGCAAACTTGCTGAGGGTGCACTCAATACCATCATCAGTGTCACTGATGAAGATGTTGAAGAGCACCGGTCCCAAGACCGACCCCTGACAGACACCACTTATAACTGGCCTCCACCCTGACACAGAACCATTAATCACAACCCTTTGGCTTCATCCAGCCAGTCAGTTCCTAATCCATCTAACAGTCCACAAGATGTAGATAGACAAGATGTAGGTAGACACCTAAAGGAGTTAGAAAGCAAAACATGTGAATCATGAGATTCATGAAATCTGGGAGAATCACTTACTAGCCATTTTACTAACTTATTAAAATAATCTTGAACAAAAGGCAGTGATTGGCAAGTCTTTTGGAAGGGAGTGCTCTCTGGAATACCCAATATCCAGAATCTTATGCTTCACTTGTCCCAGTTTGGATCAGGATCTTGTAGAAATTCTCACATTCTTGGACAGTGCCTGAATTACACAGTAACACTGAATTAGTGTTTCTGTATTTCTTCAGCTAAGGCCATTTCACTCCTCCAAAATAATGAGATATTCCCAGGATAAGCAGAAGAAGCAGAAGAAATAATCCATATTTACTACACTCACCTAGCTACCTATAGAAATTCAGGTCCATAAAATATTAGTATGAAATAGAGTAACTTCTCAGAAGAGAAAAAAATAACACGAAGTACCTCGTAACTGTGCATGGGTCTACATATCTACTCCAGATTATACAGTGAAGAAATTTTAGAATGTACACCATTGAATATCAAAGTCATAGCATGTAAGAATTAATTTTAAGGAAGAGGATCTTTATTTTTCAAATTGTGTATGATCAACCCCTTTAGGAGAGGGTTTGCAATCAAGGAGAACTAGATGTTTCTTTCTGGTTTAGGCTTGATCATCTAATTATCTGTGCAGAACAAGAGTTAGTTTTTTGTCATTCTCTGCTGTTTGGTTCAGTTCTTTGCTGAGATTGCTGGATGCAGTGAATTCTCTCCTTTTGTACCACACTCTCTAGGTTTTGCTAGAGAAACTAGTTACTATTCCAGCTAAGTCTGACAGTATGCAAAGACATACACAAGCTGCTGGTATAGCTTGCTGTACTCTGTGACTGGGAACTGTACCTAAATTAGAAATAAAGAGATTCAAAGATCTTCACACCGGAATTGTAACACTTCAAATAATGCATTTAATTCCTGAATATTTTTCATTTAAAAATATTTGTATATCAGCTATTTTTCTGCACAGTATTTAAGAGCTTGATCTAAAAGTCAAACAGGGAAGAGTAAATACCACAGCACACAGTATTCTTGTGTGGTTCTGCCCAAATCAGGCAGTAGAATTCAGCTTTTCTATGATAGCTGTAATTAACCTTTGAAACAAATTTAATAAAAGGAATTTATATAACTTTTCATAAGCAAAATATTGTGATTTGATGAGGAACACATTTAGAATTTTAGTAACATCCTGCAAAAAAAGTACATTTCAGTTTATATCTTGATGAGTTAAAAGTACAAGTGATTGGATTTTAGATGAGACTACTGTCCAAATTGCTTAGTTAAAACTGGAAATTGTGGATTCAGGCATACACTTGCTTGCACATCAGAGTAAGAATTTCACAATAGTAAGCAATCAACTTTTTTGTTTAAATAGCAGAAGTTTAGGTTCAGCTTGACTATAAAAACAGAGTAAGGAAGTACATGGAAATTCTTCACTGCCTAATAGCATTCCATATGACAAATATGCAGCATATTATAGATTATACACCAGTGATCCCATTCCACATAACTTCTTAACAAATAAATATATATGTATGTTCCAAGAAAAGAATCTATATCCCGTTATGAAACTTTCAAATCTGTGAATTTTCTGACCTGAGACATTATTCTTGGGTGCAAACGCAGATTGCCTGTGTGAAAAGGAACTGCAGAAAGAGAATTTGACAGCCAGCTGTTGAGGCAGTAAACCATGCCTGCTAGAGCTGCACTCCAGGGTTTGGATGCTATTTCAGTGATTTGGCAAGAAAAAATATCTGAGACAGGAAATTAGAACATGACGAAACATGCAAACAGTTTAAATATTTCTGTTCAATTTCTTTCTGCAATGAATGAAAGGTACTCAAACATGAGACAAATCAACAGAAGTTCAGCTGTTAAAAACTATTTCTCTGCATAACATAAAGAGTTCAGACTGCAGAGCACCAACACACTGCCAAAAACAACTGGGCATAAAAGGCAGGAAGTAAATTTTGTGCTCATATCCACCTGGCCTCTATCACTACAGCAGCAAAGAAGCATGAAGACAGAAAGACTGATAATTTAGGATATGAGATTTCAGGAGCTTGCTGGGAAAGCTATTCTTAATGGGAGTGGTGAGGGAAATGAAGGAAAGCGGTGAAGAGGGAGGGAAAAAGTTGAATCTTCCAGAACAGATCCAATTTACATTTCAGGTATTAGGGAATAGGTTAGGAAAACAAACAAACAAACAAAAAAAAAAAAAAAAAACATTGCACATTATCATAGCTGATTGCATGTACTGACTTTGGTGACAAACAGTTCATTACATTAGGCCCCACAGAGCCAGCCTAGCTATGTGCATTGATACATAATCCTCTCTGAGCATTACTAAATAGAGTGAATGACACTTGCATACCCAGTAAAAGGGTGAAAATGTCCATTAAGAGCATAATGAAAATTACAGGTACAGTGGAATAATTGATATATATTTTCATTGTTTTTACCTGTCCTGTTGGCAGGATATAAGTGGCAGTGATGGGTAGGGTAAGAAGAAACAAACCTACTATCCAAGATGCTTAAATCACCCTTAGAATTGTTACATTTTGGCAAGCAAAAACGAGAACAGAAAAACTTTCTATGTTTTGTTTAATATTCAAATTAAAAAGATTTGGAGTATTTCTCAGGACTAGTTTTCTGATTTCTGTTCTGTGAAGGAAACGGAGATATTCTGCCAAGATATTTTCACAGCTATTTTAAATCAGAATATATTCTCCTTCCCACAACAAATTTTCCAATTCCCATCAAAGACTTTTCTTTAAATCAACAGACAGGTTTGACAGAGTTGAAAGGCTATTGTCATCCCTGGCATAAACAGCCACTGCATCAGCACAATTGTCAGTGTTGACACCAGCACATCATTTGGAGGCCAAGCTTATCTCCAAGACCTGTTTTGACAAACCACATCAAGAAAGGGAAGAACTGCTAGCTTGTCAAGACAGCTTGTTGCAGCAGCTAATAAACCAAGACTTGGTTCCCATAATAAGGGAGGTGTTAGGCAGCTAGTACTCTTCAACAAAGAAATTCTACATCAACGCCTGTTGATATGAGGAACCTGGCCCAGCACATTTTTGTTCTGTATGATCATTTAAACACAGCTACACAGATTACCAAATCAGAAGGGAAACAAACAAAGAAATGAGTTAATTTGATCTATTTTCCTGTTTTAAACAACAAGCATTTAATTTTTTTTTTATTTTTATTTTTTTTATTTTTTTTTTTTTTTATATATATATATATTGTTGCCAGAAGCAACAAGATGGTCAGGAGCAACATGTAATGGCTGGAAATCAAGCACCCACCCAGTCCTCATATGGTGACTGCAGACCTCTAGCAACGCATCTCTGTACTCCTTTGACCATCTTCTGGCAACCAATTCTCCCACAACAGTACAACCTCATTAGGTTGTTATCATACTAACAAACTGGTCAATACTGTTCAATACTTCCTTAACATGCCAGCTAACAAATTATAAAATTAAACTTAAGTAGCTAAAGTCTCCACAGCATCTGATGCACAGACTCAGATGTGAATGATCCAAATCATTTATTACAAGTTCTCACATCACTTATATACCTTCACAAGTTTACTTTTTCTAACTTTCCCATCTGCCCCTACAACTTTCCCATCCACCTTTACAGAGCATTTTACAAAACGCTCTTCAACCGTTCATGCAGGCGCTTATCCAATCAGAGCTGTGAGACGTTCTTTCTTCTTCTAGAGATGTCCTGCTTCTTCGTGCTGAAAATACAGCTTTTCTTGTATTCCCACAAGTCTCCAAACCCAAAGAGTAATTATCATATTTTTAATGCAATAAATACATAACGTGCTTTTAAGAAAAGAACTTTATGTTCAATAATTGTTTTGATTGTAGCATGTATTCTAATAATAAGAGAGCTGACCTCAGAATCAACTCACTTGAGTAGTCCCTTGGCAGTGCTACATCTTCTTTCATCTCTATGGGTTTCTCTGACAGGGTTCGTAACAGAACATCAGCAATACAGATTTTCATCTGTACACAGAAACATACATATGTATAATAACCTACACTGTGAAATATATATAATATGTTCCACTGCACCCAAATTACACATGCTGGCAGAATATTCCTCATGGACTGTAAATCTTCAGGACTGCTCAGGTTTAAATTCTGCACATGTAAATTCTTTGCTGAAATATAATCATAGTCAGAGATGGAGATCATTGGGATTAACTGCTTTTTTATGTGAAAAAATGTATTTTGCCAGTTGTAGATGAGAAATGAATGGGAGATACCTCCCAGATCTAAGTTGGTTTGAATGGTCATAGCAAGAGCATGTGAATCTATAACAGGCTGGTTGTCACAGCATTTACCTGGGGTTGGCAGTAAAGGGCGTGAATTCCTGGCCTAACATGAGCATTGCAGAATAAAACACAGTTTTCTTACGTGTTACATCTATGTTTCATAGAATCCTAAACTAGTTTTGCTTGGAAGAGACCTTTAAGATCATCTAGTTCCAACCCGCTATAGGCAGGGACACCTCCCTCTAGACCAGGTTGCTCAAAGTCCCATCCAGCCCGGCTTTGAATGCTCCCAGGGAGGGAACATTCACAACTCCACTGGGCAACATGTTGCAGCGTTTCACCACCCTCATAGTAAAGGATTTCTTCCTAATATCTAGTCTAAATCTAGTCTCTTCCATTTTAAAACCATTTGCCATCATTCTGTTGCTACATGCCCTTAGTTCCTCCCCCAGCTTTCCTGTAGGCCTTCCTCAAGTACTAGGAGGCCACTGTAAGGTATTCTAAGAGCCGTCTTCTCTCCAGCTGACGATCCCTAGCTCTCTCAGCCAGAGGGGAGGTGCTCTAGCCCTCTAACCATCTTTGTTTCCTCTAGACCTGCTCCAACAACTCCCAGTCCTTCTTGTGTCGGGGGTTCCAGAACTGGACGCAGTATTCCAGGTGGGGTCTCACGAGAGCAGAGTAGAGGGACAGAATCATATCCCTTGGCCTGCTGGCCACACTTCTCTTGATGCAGTTCAGGATATGGTTCACCTTCTGGGCTGCAAGCAGATATTGTTGGCTCATGTTGAATCTTTCATCAATCTATACTCCCAAATCCTTCTCTTCTGGGCTGTTCTCAAGCCGTTCTCTACCCAGCCTGTATCTGTGCTTGAGATTGCCCCAACCCAGATGCAGGACCTTGCACTTGGCCTTGTTGAACTTCATGAAGTTGGCATGGGCTCACCTCTCAAGTGTGTCCAGGTCCCTCTGGATAGCACCCCTTCCCTCTTGCATGTCAACTGCACCACTCAGCTTGGTGTTATCTCTAAACTTGCTGAGAGTGCACTCAATCCCACTGTCCATGTCACCTACAAAGATGTTAAATGGCACCAGTCCCAACAGCAATCCCTGAGGAACTCCCCTCATCACAAGTCTCCACTTGGACACTGAGCTGTTGACCACAAGTCTCTGAGTGCTACTACTCAGCCAATTCCTTATCTAGGGGATAGTCCATCTATCAAATCCATTTTTCTCCAACTTGATGACCAGGATGTCATGCAGGACAGTGTCAAATGTTTTGCACAAGTCCAGGTAGATGACGTCAGTTGCTCTTCCTTTATCCATTAACACTGTAACTCCACCATAAAAGATCATCAAGTTTGTCAGGCATTTCTTGCCCTTGGTGAAGCCATGTTGGTTACCACCTATCACCTCAACTTTATTTTCCATGTGCCTTAGCAGGTTCTTCAAGAGCATCTGCTTCATGATCTTGCCAGGCACATAGGTGAAACTGACTGGCCTGTTGTTTCCTTGATCTTTTTTTCCCTTCTTGAAAATGGGGGTTATATTTCCCCTTTTTCAGTCGGTGGGAACCAGACTGCCATGACATTTGGACTATAAGTTAAGAACTGTTGTTAGTCATCATCAACTGAACAATACAACATCTGGTGACTCATCACTACTGTCAGCACTTGACAAGACATCGCAGGATCTAGGAGGAATAAACCTCTTTGTTTTGCTGTATTTATATTTATGTATTTATGTCTGTCTCTCTTTCCCCATTTTCTATTTTCTCTTACTGCTCTTCTATTCTTTTATTCTTTGCAGTAGCCGTTGCCTAAAATTGTCTTGTCTGTAACACTTTTTAACAGTAATTAGCCAGTTAGCCAGTTTTACCTCCAAGTAGTTGTTAAGAAAGAAATCAAATTGATTTGATTTCTCTGAGTCTTGGATGACTCCATCATAGTAGGGCAGGCGTGACTTGCTGACTGGGGCAGGTGTGACTCAGGAGATAGAAGATGTTTCGCCTCCCTCAAAACCCACTGAATGGGACAAGATAGCCCCTCCCCTTCTCTCCTGTCTATCTTTCCTAAAGAGTTTATACTCCTCTATTCCTACAATCCAGTTGTGAGAGTCATCCCACCATGTCTCAGTGATGCCAATGAAATCATAGCCCTGTAGGCACGCACAAACCTGCAACTCTTCCTACTTGTTCCCCATGCTCCTTGCAGTGGTATACAGACACTTGAGTTGGGCTCCCACTGAGGCTGATTTACCATTGAGAGTTCCTTTATCCTGAAACTTAGGTGCTGTCTTACGGACTTGTGATTCTACTGCAGGCCCATTACCATTCTCAACCTCAAAATGCTTTGAGGATCCTCAACACCCAACAAACTCTTGTTTAAAACCCTCCTGATTGATTTGGAAAGTTTGCTTCCAAAGATGGTTTTCTCCTTGTCTGACAGATGAACCCCATCCTTCCCCAGAAGACCAGATTTCTTAAAATTAGTTCCATGACATAAGTAGCCAAAGCCCTGTTTACAACACCACTCCCTTAGCCACTTACTTATTTTCTTAAATCTGTCAGTCCTTTCTCTGCCCACTCCTCTAACCTGGAGGACTAATGAGAAGACTACCTGTGCTCCCAAGTTCTTCAATGCTGCTCCCAGCTCCTTGTAGTCCGTCCCCTATTCTTCACCTTGCTGACAGCTGTGTCACTGTTCTTACATGAACAGCAGCAGAGGGCAGAAGTCTGTGGGATGTACAAGGTCTGTCAGCTTCTCTCTCACATCCTTGATGCAGGCCCCTGGCAAGCAGCAGACTTCCCTAGATACTGGGTCAGGGTCACAAAGGGTGCCTCTGTACCCCTCAGAAGAAAATCATCCACAACTATCACCTGTCACTTTTTCTTAGTTGCAGTAGTTGCTATGCAACATGGAGCATGTCTGGCTGCCTAACGCAGTTCAGGTGATTTACCTGTTTTGTTTCTTTTTCCTTCTCAGCCTGAAGGCCCGTGAAGCAGTTATGCAGAAGCACATCAGACTTTGAGGCAGGCTTTTTCCTCCTGTTAGTCTTTCTCATGGCAATTTGCCATTTCTCATCACTGCTTGTTTCTCCTGTAACTGGATATGCTGGTGAGGGAGTACGGGGCTGTTTAGCTCCAGACTGTGGATTCATTGCAGACTGCATGCGACTCTACCTCTGCTTCCCTGATATTATATAATAATATAAAAATTTTTATACTTTCAACTGTCTCCTTCAGGTCAATTGTCACAAGAGGTACTCCACATGGGCACAGCTTACACGTACGAGATTGTCATTCACTTCTACTCCAGTAGAAACCTTTCTTTTCATTGTTGTTGTTTTGTGGGTTTTATTTCTTCTGCAGGAAAAAAAAATACTGTTTTACAACTAATGTTTTATCTCAGTATAAAATGTCTAACAACTCAGATTTCAAGACTTTTATGGAGTAGGAGAGAAAAATACTTCTTTCTAGCTTCTATAAAAGATAATAAACATTCTATGGGGAAGAAGGAAAGTGCTTTAATCTTAAAGCAAAAAAAAATTGTTTGGCATGGTTTGTAGTATCGGTTTGTATCATTTGTCTTTATTGTTTCATATGGAGTATAGAGCCACCAGTATTTATTGGTTTGAACTTCTTCCACACTGATGAGTTATCCTCCTCGATGCTCCATCCCAAAACTAGATTGTATCAAATTTTTATTATTTCCTTTAGGCTGGCAAGTCTCCCAAGAGGAGATATAGTTGTGGATTCAATAGACATAAAATAATTCAAATTATTCAAGACAATCCTTCCCAATTTCTAACACTTCGGACTTCCAAAATGATTTTATATGCAAAAAGTAAATGTATTATTTGTATGTACATAACTTTGGCTTACTGTATAATTCCCACCAACAGTATGTAAAAGCCAATTTTCAGGCTACAATAAGTGATTTAATATACAAATATTTAAGGTTGCATTAGCTCTGTGTTAGTTTTCTGTGCGCTATCCCAGCTCCAGCTGTAGAATAAGCAGTTCTGATTCCACTCATCAGTAATAAGTATTGTGAGATGCAGCCACCAACTGTTCCACAAATGAAAGATAGGATCTCAATCTGTGAGTGTTCAGTATAGGAAATATTGCTTTTTAACTGGACTTTGACAACATATTCTGCTATACACATTTCTGTGAAGAGTCAGCAAAGCATAGGAAATAAGAAAAGGGTGTTGGGTATTAGCTAAAATCAGTGCTGATGGCTGGACACAGAAGAGATGGAAGAGGTGTAATCACCATCTGGTTAATGGGATTGTTCTGTGTACAATAATATGAAGAGGTAGAAAACAGTTGAATTTGGCTAGCTACTCAGATATCTTGGTAGTCTTACAGCCAGGAGGAGTCAAGTCCCAAACAGAGATATTTGATCATTAACAGTCATGTATCAAATGATGGAAACAGAAAAATAAATCCACATTTGAAGAAAACTGGAAACTTTTAAATGGAAATTTGAAAGCCAAGAGAGAAAGTTTAGCAGGTGTCAAATACCCCAAAAGAAATATGAGAAGGAAATATGCCAGTATGCTGGAACTGACATTACCAATACATTTTAATTTTGGAGGACAAAATTAAAATGCAACTATACAGAACGGCCACTTAGACGGTGAAGAAATCATTTGTGCTCCCAGACTCCAATTGTTCCAGGGGCAAAAGAAATAACAAGCCTAAAATGCAAGATTCTTCTTACTTTCCAAAGTAGACTCAACTCCTTTCCAAAGCCATGGCCCTAGAAAGATCAGCATAAGCAAAATTGCTGTCTGGATGCTTGGCCTCTAGAGAAATAAGAATATCTTCCTCTAGATTTTTGTGTTCTAAGAAAAAGAAAAATACTGTCACATTCACACAAAGCAGAATAGGAAAAGCAACAGTTTTGCTGTCTCTTGTAGCTAATGTAAATCCTTATTTCTCTAGAAATTGGATATAAAATAATCAATACTCTCTGAGAAAGACTATAGATTGACTGCTGAGTGTGAGATTTATTAACAGGTGTAGTCTCCATTGTTCAATAATAGGCATTTAAGAATCACAACTGATACTCCTGCAAATGAGTACGTATGGTTCATTGGGCACCTTGGAAGACATTTTGTTTAAACCTGGAAAAATCTCTGAAATCTGTATCTCATACTTATTGTCAGTTCAATTACTTCTTTCTCCAGTATACGTAGGGAACAAGAATGATTTTCTCTGCTCTGTATCCTTGTGCAGTCCTGTTACGTTATACAAAGAACAGATTACAGAAAATTCTAATTTTGAAACCAAATGGAGAAAACATTTCATATGCATTTTGGTGGCTAGCTATATTATGATTTTATGAAAACATCCTCCTTACAGTCAGAACAACAACAAATATTATATGTATTATTAGGGATGTGAGAAAATTTCCTTTCATTTTATTGTGTTTTCAGAGATCACAGAATAAGCAGAAAATCTCAAGGAGTAATTGCTTTTCCTAATCTTTGATAATGCTCAGGATGAATGAAGCAGTCTTAATGTAAGCAAAAGAAGTTACTATTTTTTAGCATCTCTTTTCCTAAAAGTTGGCACTAGTTTCTTACAAATACCATGTCCATACTACCAGAGAATGTGCCTTAAAGATTATGAATCACAATTTCTAGAAGTGCAATTCTGAATTCTGAATTCTTTTATCTCTGAACATGCCTTAAGGAAAGAAAATAACATTTTCCTCTTAAAATAAATAAATAAATAAATAAATAAATAAAGATCAAGAAACTTACGTACATCACAGGGATCAAAATACCACTGATTTCAGTGAAATCTCAAAAGAAATGAACAGAGTGACTGCAGCACTTTATAAAGCTAGTTTCCTATAGAAATGTCAAAATACAGTATGCCATAGATATGGAGTTAATTTTCACTCCAGCTGCCAAAAGTATCTAAATCAAGACCAGAACCAAACCACTTATACAATGCAAAATCAGAAGATGAGTATCTGAAGTTATCAGTGAAAAACAAAATACACTAATGTGCACAAAGACATTTACTATTTTGTTTTAAGATTAATTTCACTTTCCACTATTTTTAGAACACTTATTGCACTGGAGTTAGCAATATAACTATATACTAATAGTATAACAAATAACAATATAAAACTTAAAAACTTCCATCTGGAACAGTTAGCAATATACACTGACAGACAAATCCTGAAATATTCATACTTTCTTCCAAGTTAATGACTCTGAGAAATTAAGAGTTTGACAAAATATTGTTTGTACAAAATTTACACGTAAGCAAGTAATTAGGCAAATAGGTGTGACCTCATAGCTGCAGTCTCAGCTATGGACATATGCTTGCATTATTCCAGTACAAAGTCACTTTTGGATCACCTTTGGAAATCAGACCCTGAGGAGTACCAAATATTTAGTAAGGAGCAATTTAATTTGTTCCAGTGTTTCCCAATTACAGACTAAACTGAGATTATTAAAAGCATAGGATATCACCCCAGTTGCTCCCAAATAAATCAATGTCGTCTTCACCATTGACATTCATGGAAAGGGTGTTTCTGGAAATTCGATTTCCCCAAGTAATAACCCTGAAATAATTGCAGGATAGATCTCTAGCCCACAGAAAATATGTTACAAAGTAAAAAAAAAAATCTTATTTTACAAGTAACAACTGTGAATTTCTTTCAATCATAAATTAAATCTAATTACTTTTGATTATTTATGTAAACTCAGCAAGTAAGACAGAAATGAAATTGAAAGCAATTAACAGAATCATATAATAGAACTAAAGAGTGGGTTAGATTGGAAGGAACCCTCTAGTTCTAATACCCTGCTGTGGGCAGGGTTGACAAACACTAAATCAAGCACTAGATTAGGATGTCCAGGATACCATTCAGGTAGGCTTTGAATGCCTCCAGGGATGGGGTGCACTTACAACTTCTCTGCTCAGCATGTTTCAGTGTCTCACCACCCTTTTAGTGAAAATTTGCCATTTAACATTTAATCTAAGTCTCTCCTCTTTTAGTTTAAAACTATTCACTCTTGTCTTATCAGTATAAGACCATATAAAAAGTCAGTCTCCTTTCTGACTATGAGCTCCTTTTATGTATTGAAAGGACACAGCGAGGTCTCTCCTGACTCTTCTTCAGATTGAAAAGTCCAGTTCCGTCCGTCTGTCTTCATAGGCAAGGTTCCAGCCCTCTGATCATCTTCATGGCCTTCCCTGAACCTGCTTCAACACTCCCATGTCTTTCATATATTGGGGGGCCACACATGGACACAGTACTCCAGATGAGGCTTCATGAGGTGAAGCCTCTTTTGATGCAGACCGGGATACTGGCTGCAAGCACACTGTTGGCTCACATGCAGCTCTTCACTTACTAAATTCTTCTCCTCAAGGCTTCTTTCAATGAGTTCTTCTCAGACTATGCACATATCTGGGACTGTTGCAGCCCAACTTCAGCTCCTTGCACATGCCTTGTAGAAGCTCATTAGATTCTTGTGTGCCCACTTTCTCAGTCTGTCCAAGTCCCTTTGGATGGCATTCTTTCCATCTACTGTATCAGCCTCACCATTCAGCTTGGCACCATCAGCAAGCTTGCTGAGTGTACACTCAATTGTACTGTCTACGTGATTGATAAAGATGTTGAAGAGCACCAGTCCCAAGACAGACTCCTGGGAGATACTACTTGTCAAGAGTGTTCACCGGGATATAAAATAGCTAACTATCTTCAGCTACGATCATCAAACCGATTCTTTATCATCTGTATATTTTTAGATTTCTGTAGATCTTAGATTTTTTAGATTTTTCTATATTGTTTAGATGTTGTATTGAGGGACATGGTTTGGACTGGACTGGATGATCTTGTATGACTTTTCCAACCTTGATGATTCTGTGATTCTATGATATTCCATCCTTCAAATCCACAACTCTCCAATTTAGAGATAAGGATATGGTATGGGATCATGTCAAATGCCTTGAATAAGTCCAGGAAGATGATACCGGTTGCTCTTCCTTTGTCCCCACTGCTGTTACTCCATCATAGAGGATTCAGAATCTATCAGATTGGTCAAGCATGATCTGCCTTTAGTGAAGCCATGTTGGCTGTCTCAGATCAACTCATCTCACCTTTGCCTTAACATCTCTTCCAGGAGAATCTACTCCATGATCTTCCCAGGCACAGACATAAGGTTAACTGGCCTGAAGTTTCCAGATTTTAATTTCTCACTTTCTTTAAAATGAAAGTGATGTTTCGCTTTTTCCAGTCGCTGAGGACTTCACTTAACTGCCATGGCTTCTCAGATATGATGGAGTCGTGGCAACTGTAACAGCCAGATCCTTCAGGACCATGGGATGCGTGCAGTCCAGCCCGAGGCTTGTACACATTCAGCCTCATGAGGTGGTCTCTGACTTGTTCTTCTCTTGTAGTGGGAGGGACTTTGCTCCCCCAGCCTCTGTCCAAAAGTTCATGGGTGTGAGACTTGCAGGAAGCCTGACTACAAGTGTCTGAGACTGCAAGTCTGAGGCAAATAACTTGTTGAATACTGCAGCCTCCTCCATGTCTGCTGTTGCCTGTTCTCCCTTTTCATTTGTCAGATTGGATACACTTTTCTTGGTCTGTTTCTTATAACAGTGTACCTAATGGAATCTCTTCTCGTTCTTTTTTACATCTCTTGCCAAGTTTTATTTCATCTGTGTGTTGGCTTTCCTGATCCTGTCTCTGAATTTACTGACAGAATCCCCCCGTGTTCTTTCCAGGCTACACATCCCTATTTCAGTGCCTATATATTTACTTCCTTTACATCAGTTTACCCAGCAGGTCCTTGTTCATTCATTCTTGCCTCTTGATCAGGCAGCCTGTAGTAGTACCATCACCAGATGTCTTTTGTTGGTCTGGTCCCTTATTTTTACAGAGAAGCTCTCATCCTGGTCATTGCTACTTCTCAGAGGCAGCTCTTCACAATCATTTCTTATACAGAGGACAACTTCTCCACTCCCCCTTCCCTACCTATCTCTTCTGAAATTCCTGAGTTGTACTATTTATCTCACTACGTTTCTGTGATATCAGCTAAGTCACAGTTTTCTAGTTGTACTGTTGGCTTCTAATTTCTCCTGTCCATTTCGCAAGCTGTGTGTGTTGTCTCAAAAGCACTTCAGCCAGCTTTTGGGCAGCTGTATTCTTAGAGGAGTCCTCCTGAGTTCCTTTGGGACAAATTTGAGTTTTTCCCCTCCTCCTTCCTAAAGTGACAGCATCCCTCAGCCCTTCTCTGTCACTTAGATGTCCACTCCCTTCCCCTATAGAATTTAGCTGTAGGGGAATGTAGCAGAATTTAGAATCCAGGTCTGCTGATCAATTCAGCTAACTTGCTCCCCAGAACATTCATGCCGCTCCTAGTCAGTGGCATCATATCCAACATGTCTGGTAGCTTGAAGGTGCATCCAAGATCCTGAGTGTTTTGGGTACTATGACCTGGCCTGAATGCAGCCATTCATTCAACTGATCCATTCTCCTCCTTCACTCAAGTCTCAGTCTCCAACCAGGAGGACTGAGGAGAACACTATCTGTAGTCCTGATCCCTTCAACATCCTCCACTGGGGTACAACCTCTTCTAATATTTTGAAATCTTCTTGTTGCAGCCTTCTGTGAACCAGCTTGAAATAGCAGGAGCAGATTGTAGCCCTCCACTTATTCAGACCAGTAGCCTCTTCTTGACATCCTGAATGTGGGCCTCCAGTAACCAACAAAACTGTCTAGAGAAATTATCCAGGTGGCAAATGGGTGCTGCAGTGTCTCTCAGCAAGGAGTGCCCAATTACTAACATCTTCCACCTTTTCTGGTGGCACAGATACATCTAAAAGAAGCATTTTCCTTCCAGACATTGCCACCAATGTCAACATAACCAGAGATAAATGGAGATTTTTGCTCTCCTCATCATTACAATGTAGAAATACATCTTCACTGTCCCTATGTGAAAAATTTTTACTACTGCTCTCACCTTGTGTTGTCAGAATTTTACCTCAGGCTCTCAGGAAGCCCAGATCTTCAGATTTTGCTTGTCACAACAGAAAACCTACAAATAAACTGATGCTTTATTAACCATTACTTGATATTTTCTGAGGAAACAATATCCTAAACTGAATTACCACACATTCCAACCTGGCCACCTAATTTGAATAATTCAAGGGAGTTTGGGGACTCAACTGTTTTGTACCTTTTGGAATATTCGTGGAATGAAAACCACACTTAGAAGTTGCCACAGTTACACAGAACTCAAGAGTTGAATCAAATTTTTGCCTAAGAAAGGATACATTGCTCCATGCTTCTACTGCTCTACACACAACAGACAGGGACAGTTTCAAGACAGGTTATTCCTGTGCACTGTAGACTCCCAGACAGTCGTTCTGTGCTCATCCTTTCACCATAACTCAGAGATGATGATAGCAAAAGTGCATAAAAAAAATTAATAATAGTAGAAGTAAATTCTTCTGTTTCATATGGTTTGAACTCTACACTCTCAATCTGCTGACATAAACCGTCTAATTACACTGCAAAAAACATTACACTGCCTGATAAAATCCATTCTGTCCCCACACAGATTATATCTTCCTTTCTTTATCCTGTACATCATACTATGTGGAAATGTATTTTTGAAAGTGCAATCAGTATCACCCCTTTTAAATTTAGCATTAAATGGGTGGTATCATAGAAAAAAATCAGAAGATAAGGACACATTAAATTTTGTCTCTGATGACAATACTGGTTTTATTCATCCAAATTTATTTCAGTAAAAGTGCAGAAGAACAAAAAAGGAAATACTGTGCCTTTTAAGTGCAGTGCAGGCCATAAGGCTAAATAGTAGCTTAAATGAAGGAGCATGAAAAAAACTAAATCTCTGATAAAACTGAACAGAAAATCCACTGTAAATCTAGTCTTTTGTTGCATTGTTTCATAGTCCTTAGTGAAAGTCTTCATTTCGAATTTGAATTTGTCCAGTTTCCAAACTAGACAAACTAGACTCCAAACTTTCAGTGTTCTTGTATATGCCAGCCTGCTCTCATATTCATTATTGATTTCTGTCCCTCTTCAGATACCTATAAGTTATAATTCCTTTCTTTTATGTTTTATAACCTAGATGTTCCCAGGATTCTCTCACCTTCCTGCAAACTCGTCACTCCTGTGACTCTTCTCTGTACCTGCTTATTAACTTCTTGCTTGAATTTTTGAACAGCTAAAAATGATCCATTTTAAGTGATCCAATACTCCAAGAATAGATTCTACATGACCAAATAAAACCTACTTTCTATTTTCCTGCATATAAATCCCTGATATATTCTATAGTTTAAGTAACAAGGAAAATGCAATCAAAGATGTAAGTACTAATCTGATTCAGAGTCAGGATGACTTGTACTTCACAGATTGTATTGAAAAGATGTTTAACACTTTAATTATCTAATAACTTTTTCATTTTTGAGTCTCACAAACAATAGTGAAAGGGATATAAGCAAAAAATGTTACCGAAGTGCCCACTACTTTGGAGAGTTGGTGTTTGTGTTTTGCTAAAAAATGAATAAATCAGCTATTCTCTGCCATTAACATAATACAACTGTCAACCTTTATAAGATAAACTGACTCTGTATAGAATAACGAAAAAATTTTCATACTTCAGTATTAGCTGCAAGCAAGAAACAAAGTAAAAGAACAAAAATGCATGAGCACGGAGGAAACACTATATAAGTTCAGATGGCAAATGGATCAGAACTAAATAAAACATTAACTAGGTAGTTGTATCTGAAGACACCATTAAAAAAACCCACTGTAATATTTCTCCCAAAGTCAAGAAAATTATACTTTCCAATTCATAAATATTGTGGAAATAGAACCAAACAGATAGCGTGGGCTCCTTTAAGAGTGGCAGCTATAGAGGACATCTTATCTCTGGGTTTTGATTATTTTCAGGTTAACAACTCTCCAAGGGTTCCTGAACAAATGAAGAAGACTTTCATGGCAATAGTTAAGACCTTTTCTATTTTTAAGAATTGCCAATGGACATCCACAGAATTATGCAGCAGTACAGCTGGTACCAAAACAGCTGTGAACATTTATTACTTAATAAATGTAATCACAATTTTACCACCATAGTTCCATATAATTAGTTATGCTCATCAGCCCAAGTCTTTGCCAAAACTGAGCACGTTGTGTCTGCTAAGATAGCCTCATTCTCTCAGCAACCCACCAAAACAAAAAGATCTTTAATAATCTTTTTCTTAGCTCCAGAGTCACCATTTCAGAGACTGAGCTGACTTAGGCAGATGGCAGAGGATTAAATTGGAAGCACAGCTTACTAGCCTAGAGATAGTTGTTTCTGTGTTGTTTTTTTCTTAGTTTTTGTAGTTTGTTTTTTGTTTTGGGGGGGGTTGTGGTTTTTTTGGGGTTGTTTTTTTTTATTATTTTTTTTTGCAAATGCAGTGATCTGAAGAGAAACCAATTAGAAGACATGAGTTAGAATGTAGGTAGCAAAAGATGAATAAATTTGCCATTTTGTGATGATATAAAACCCCTCTACTCTAGTCTGTACTATCTTTAATTTTTTTTTTTTGTCTAGTTCATCACTTAGGGAGTGCTAACACTTCAAGTGATAGCAAGTTGATCTCTGTGTGGCTTGTTCTACCAAGACAGATTTTTTTCTACTTCCAAAAAAGCTGGAAGTTATCTCTCAAGTTTAAGTGTTTACTTTTTTTCTTTTCTGCAAAGTATTAAAGCAGCTTGAGATCATTAGTATCAATACTATTAGAGACACTCAGAAAAATTATAGGACAAATACCAGCAACAGAGAAAGCAAAAGGATTTGTCTTCCCTTCAGGTATCTCACTGTCAGAACAATCTGTGTATTTGCTACAAATTACTGTATTTTTAATATTATAAACAGTTTTTTTTTTTCTATTAGTTAGAAGTTTCCTTATTACTGCACTGGAAAGCATCCCTCCTTAGCAAACAATTATTAAGTAAAATGCAATAGTTTTAACACTACGTGAGGCCCACTTTGTTTGCAGTGAGCATCATTTGAATCATAGAATGCTTGGAGTTAGAGTGGACCTTAAAGATAATTTAGTTCTAAACCCTGCTCCAAAACCTAGTTTCCAAAAGATGACACTTTATCCTGCACTGCAAGACATCTACTGACTGAACAGTTTTATGAAGTAAACATTTCATTACCCTTTTTAAAGTGAACAGTTTCTCCCAAGAGAGAAAGGATGTTTCAGATAAAAGAACAGCAAAGCAGGGTATATGATCAAAAGAGCTTTCAAATTAAAAACTAGCAGACAGATATCAACAGCACAAACACCGAAGCGATACAGAAGTAGGTAATTACATACAAAAACACCACCTTTTCGCTACCATTCCAATCATAGCTGAACTCCTCCAGGCAAACACCTGGCTGGAAGATACTTTTTATTTTTTAGATAAAAGTAAGCTACATCTAAGCTACAGTTGTGCTGTTCACATATTCAGCCACACAAAAGTAAGCAATTTTCTCAAAGCAGGGGATTCTTCAAGTGGAGAGGAGTACTTTCATAGTTGACTTCAGTCACTGCAGCCCAGATATCTCAGTAGAATTTACAGAGTCAATTTACAGGGTGTTCAGGCAGTACCCTGTATGTTGAACCAGCAAAGAATATGGTCAATTCACAATGCTGAAACTAATTTATGCTCCAGATGATGTTAGAATATCCCCCACACACATCTGCCCCTCTTTAAATGATTTACAGTTGTAAATTACAGTGTAATTTTCTTCCTCTCTTTGTGTTTTCTCTACCCTCCAAGTCAATGTTCTTCTATTTCTTGCTGCAGGAAAAGAGAGTAGCTAGAATACAAAGTGTACAAGCACGTACATTAAGTGAATAAATCGACAAAAACCTTCTTCCAAATAAAACTTCTAGACATGTTTACGATAACAAAAATTATTATGGTTAGTTTCATTGAATCCCCTTATAATTAAAAGCAGGGTCTTATCTCACATTTTTGTTCCCCACACTAGTCTTTTCCAGGATGAAATGTAATGATTTTGCAGTACAAAATGCTACAAGCCCTGTTTTAAACTCATTTGTCTCAGTTTCATTCTTTTATGCTTGCATCAAGAAATAATAGACTTCAACCATTGACATTCATACAAGTGTGAGTCTCCACCTACTTGCAGATAAGAGGCATGATAGTAATAAAACAGTACAGAGAATAATGGGGCTTAAAGTATCTGATGTGTGAAAATAGAAATATAAGCCGCTGGAACAGATACTGGTACCCATCCTCATTACCCTGAAGTAGTTCCCATTTTTTGCTTCCCTTGATTAGATGTCAAAGATGACAGGAAGTGATGCAACAGAAAACAGTAAGCAATAATGAATAGAAAGGAATGGATATAATTTAAAGACATCTGAAGGTGAGGAAAAGATACTTGAAATGAGTGCAGGGAAGGATCCTTTTAATTGTGTTGGTAGTTTAGTCCAGCCTATCGGAAAATAAAATTATTATACAACCTACATTTTCAACACACTGGATGGTTTGAGGTTAGTAAAAGGCATTTAAATTCAAAGCTAATTCTAAACACACAACTGGATAAACAAAAGGAATCTTATAAACAAAGGTTATTACTTCAGAAACTGTTTCTTCCTTTCTGTTCTTACACTTTTCTTGCTAATCTACACTGGAGCCTCAGTGGTGAAATATTCAGAAATGTTCAGTCCCACTGAAATCCAATTTCTTTTTCTATTCTTAAAATCAAAGGTCTCGAGTCAAACCATGACTCTACAATTATGCAACAAATCTGCAACAGGATGAGCTGTATAACATTGCCAGCTAGTGGTCACTTGGCTTCATAGCACAATAACTCAGTTCTAGCAATTTTAATTTTATTTAATATTATATTTTATATGTATATTATTCTATAATATTAATTCATAATTAATATATTAATATTAAATTCAATATTATATTTTCAAAATATAATAAAAACTTGTATAGTTGCAATTTAAGAAGATTCAAATAAATTGCAAACATATTTCAGTAGTTTAGCCATCAGGAATTCAAACTGCGTGAAGGTAAGTTAGTTGTACATATGTACATATATGCATAGCTTTCCAATATCCAAAAACATCGATATTTTAAGATACTAACAGCACTGATTGTCACAGTGCAGGACAGTGTATTATGGCTTAATTAATGTTGCTAAATTTTATGGTCTGTGCTGTCTCTTAGCTATATATTCCGACAAATAGATTATTTTTTTTATTGCTGAAAAATACTACTTATAAATTACAAGTAGACTCTCACACAGACATCAGCGAAACAAATATAAAGCAGATACTAAAGGGAAAAGGCATATTCCAGAGAGCATATTTATAATGTGGCACACATTCATAATAAATATACTACCAATATGAACAAGGAAACTTACTGAATTCTGCCTGTAATCTAAGACTATTTTGTAGAGTATGGGGGAACATGAAGACCAAGCAAAGTCAACTATATGGTAAGAAAAAGTAAAGATACAATTATTTTTTTTAAAAAAGGATCCTAAAGAAAATGTCACTTCCTGCAGAAACATGCATACACTTAACTCTGCTACTGTAAATAGCTTCAATAGCTATACTACCTTTGTAAAAATTAGGTCAGTTGGCATTTATTTGCATGTCAGGACACAAAGGTTGTCAAGCAGCATATGCACTTCGGAAATGGAAATTTCCTACACATTAACATAATAAAAATAGAAAAAACAGAAGTGCTAGGAACTTATATAAGAGATTGCAACTATGTACACACACACACACACACACACACACAAAAAAAAA
>QGNR01000094.1:1327564-1342612 GCA_003435085.1 Syrmaticus mikado | reverse complement strand
CCCCCCTCCCCCACCCCGCCCCCCCCCGCCCCCCTCGACCCCCGTCTTCGCTCACCCCCCTCCGCCCCGCCTCCACTGCCTGCAGCTCCGCGTCGGCCGCCCGCATGTAATTTGATTAGAGACAAGGATGGTTCTCCCCCCGGTATGTGGCAAGCATCAGAAAGGAAGCAGAATCAAGTGGACATCTTGAAATGGTCTATCAGTTGCATTCAGCGCTTGCATGCTCTGTGATATATGAGCCTAACAGGCCCCCCTGGTGGAAGAGTATAAGCTTCCAAATAGTAAAGGAACTCAGGAAAAACAGTTTTAGAATTCAGATTAGGGTCTCCGTATACGACTAATCTGCTGGACACGATAATGAGCTTTATCCTTTGCCCATGACTGTAAGACTCTGGCACAATTGCTTTTGACTAGTTCTCAGTGTATGATGCGGACATCATACTGGAGGAAGTCAGCCCAGCAAAAGGCAGTTGAGAATTTGGAGAGAAAGCAAGAGATCCTTCGCAGGTGTTTAGGGCAGACGTGCTGCTAGGGGAACATGCTTCTGCTACTATGACAGCCCAAGTGCAGTTGCCTGCCACAGCTTTGGAACAGTGTAAGGAATTACCCATTAGTGCTTTTTTGAAAGATACTGGTAAACTGCAGAAAGTATTTATCAGCATTAAACAGAGTTCTGTTGAGCCCGACGTGCAGTTTACTGTTAAGGTGAAAGATAGTCTTGACAAGCAAATCAGAAATGAGGAAGCGCGAGAGATACTGTTACAAAAGCTCACAATAGAAAATGACTAACAACGATTGCCAAAAGGTGCTTCGCCATTTACCTAACTCTGCACTTCTGCAAATGATAGATGCTTGCAGTAAAATAGGGACTATGCAGAACCAGTATAACATGATGGCTTCAGTGTTCACAGCCATGAAATCGAATTCACAAAACTGCTTCACGTGTGAACAACCAGGTCGTTTAAGCCGAGAAATGTCCTAGTAAAGAGGCTCGGCTCCTGGGCCCCTGGGACTGGGAGTCTGTTCAAGGTATCATAAAGGATGGGCAATACATGCAGGGAGAGGAGGGTCAGAGCACGCAGTGGAGGTGCGTGATGACGCAAGTAGCCCCAGTGCTATATCAACAGTAGAACTGTTCCAACATCCCCAGGATCTGTGACAGCATGGGAGTGGACCTAGCCACCTCCGAACCAGTACCTTTGATTCCACGGTAGTGTTAGCAGTGGCTACTGGGGTAACTGGTCCATTGGGAAATGGACTGAGTGCTTTGCTTTTAGGGCATTCATCAGTCCCAGTGCAAGGTCTTTTTGTATTACCTGGATTTACAGATGTTGATTATGGAGAAGAAACTGGAGAGATTAAAATTATGGTTTGGACACCCCTGCTCCCATGTGAAGTACTGGTAGGCACTCACATTGCTCAACTTTCAGGCACAGTGCCAGCTGCAACTGTGGACAGGGGGGCTACAGGGGCTTCTCAGATATTATAAAAGTTCTCAGATGCTAGACCTACTTAATCTGTACACTGGAATCAGGCGATCTCCCACAAAGATTTGATGTTTCAGGGATTTTGGACACAGCCTCTTATGTGGCTGTGATTGCTCATGGCGCCTGGCTCTCTACTGACTTAAAAGACTGCTTTTTCAGTATCCCCAGAATCCCAATGATGCTCCTCCATTTGCTTTCTCTGTCCCTTCTGTAAATGCATCAGCATCAGTGCAGTGGTATCACTGGACAACATTATCTCAGGGCATAAAAAACAGCCCCACGATCTGTCAGTGGTTTGTTGCCAGAGCCTTAACCCCTGTGAGGAAAAAACTCTTTAATGTTATTTATCACTATGTGGATGACATTCTTGTGGCAACCAATAATTGAAGAAGTGCGACATGCCATAGCTTTAGTCTCCGACAGCATAAGAAACTGTGGTTTAGAGGTAGCTCCAGAAAAGGTCCAAAAGAGTTCACCATGGAAGTATTTGGGATGGTGAATTACAAATCAGACTATCACTCCACAATGCCTTAAATTGGATTTGGACATTCAAACTCTAAATGATATGCAAAGGTTGTTAGGGACTATAAATTGTATAAAGCCTTTTCTGGGAATATCTAATGAAACCCTGCTCCCATTATTTCAGTTATTAAAGGGTAATCCAGCTTTAAATTCCAAAAGATCATTGACACCTGCAGTGCAGCAAGCTTTGCAGGAGGTTGCCACAACTATGTCTCACCAACAAGCTCAGCATTATGATCCTGCCTTTTCACTTAATAGTACTGAATCCAGATTTTCAGCCTTACTCTCTTGTCTTTCAGTGGAATAATACTTTGCAGGAACCTCTTTTAATACTGGAATTGATCTTTTTGCTTCATCAGTTTTCCAAAACAATCACCCCGAAAGTTGACATGATTTCTGCTCTTGTTATGAGAGGAAGACAAAGTTTGTTATCGCTGCATGGATCTGAACCTTCAGTAATTATTACCTGTGTCTGCAAACATGTTACAATGGTTGTCTCAGTGTTCATTGCCTTTTCAGGTGGCAATGGAGGGATTCACTGTGGTGACGTCAATATATGCACCAGGGCATAAATTGCTACAAATGCATTTTAATATGCAGGAGATGCCCAAATGTTTCTTGGTACCCTTGGACACCTTGACTGTATTTACAGATGGGTCAGGGAGAACAGGTCAGTTGGTAATTGTCTGGAAGGACACACCCAGCTGATGGCAGTTGGATATTCAAACAATAAAAGGCTCTCCACAAATCGTAGAATTAGCTACAGTTGTAGTAGTATTTCAAAAGTGGTCCAGTCTCTGATTCAGCCTGTGTTACAGGAATAGTGACTAGAATAAGAAGGATCATATCTAAGAGATATTTCTAATGAACAACTGTTCATGCTTCTATATACTCTTTTATCTCTAATTAATTCCCGATGGGAACCATATTTTATAACACATATCCAATCACATACCAGTTTGCCAGGACCTTTAGTAGAAGGAAACAAATAAGCGGATCAGTTAGTTGGCATTACTGTCCTTCCCAATTCATTTGAACAGGCTCAACTGTTGCATGACTTTTTTCACCAGAACGCTAAGGTGCTGCAAAAGTCTTACAGCCTTAGCTTAACTCAAGCATGACAGACAATTACAGCATGTCCTGATTGCCTACAGATGACACTTTATCTTATGGGGTTAATCCCCAAGGCCTACCAGCTCTGGCATTATGGCAGAGATGTCACACATAGCCCTGAATTTGGAAGACTTAAACATGTCCACGTCTCAGTGGATACCTTTTCCAGAGCCATAGCAGTGACAGCAGATACTGGAGAAAAGGCCTGCGACATCTGCAAGCGTTTTCTTTTGGCCTTTGCAACTCTTGGGGTTCCAAAAACTATTAAGACACTTAATGGCCTGGGATTGAAGCCATAGTTTAGTGTACTCGTAGCACCCTCAAGGCTATGCTACTTTAGCAAAAAGGGGGAATGGAGAAGGCACTTCCAGCAGAAAGGTTTGCTAAAGCTAAATATTTATTGAACTTTCTCAATTGATGTTGTGATGATGGAGAACCACAGATAGCCTATCATTTCATTTCAATTAATGAGGAAAGAATGAATATTCATGGAAAAGCTACTGTACTAGTAAAGAATCTGGAATCAGGTCAGTGGGAAGGCCCGTTCCCACTGATAACTTGGGGGAGAGGTTATGCTTTTCCACAGGTGCAGGACCGCGATGAGTTCCAACAAGGACAGTGCAACTTCATTTGTCGGCATCACCTTCATCTGCTGCACCATCATTATGAACTGGTTATCTTCACAGCATAAGAATAATGTGGGTGACATTTGCCATCAGACAAAACACTCTCTGCTTATCAGTATCATCCTCTGACTCCCCTCTTACTACATGTCTGGTAGGACTTCCTCTTGATCAAGGGAAATGGGAACAACTGGCTCACACCACTAGTTCTTCCTCAGTTGTACAGGAAGAGAAGGTCTGGGGAAGGAACCTGACAGTGGATACTGGGACCAGTGGGCACTCCGCTTGCCCCCAGTGTCACTACCCCTAAGGAGCTAGAACTTTTGGGATCAGTAAAAATGGATTGGTGTGTATTTTTCAATTATTCTGGTAACGATCAATCTCTTTCATGGTCAGACAATGCTACAATGCTGGTATGTAGAAATGTGTCAGCCTAGTGTAATTACAAATATTTCAAAATCAAATAATGTACCCCTTTAATTACCCCAAGGAGTATTTTTAATATGTGGAGATCACACATGGCTGACCATTTCCTCATACATTAAAGGAGGACCCTGCTCCTTGGACAGGTTGACCTTATTAATGCCAAATCTGACTATGAATCTTGCAAAACATCACAATCATGGTCAGTTTGTCACGCTACATTGCAGAACAGAGCAGCTATGGGCTTCCTGCTTCTCACACAAGGACATGGCTGTGAGGACACTGAAGGACTGTGCTGTATGAACTTATCAGATCATTCCACCTCCATTAATCAGTGTATTCAGCAACTGCAGGAAGGCAAGCAGAAATTATACGTGGAAACTTCATGGGGGTGGTTTGATGGGTGGTTTCAAGGTCTGGGCCCTTAAATTCAGAAATTAATTAAGTTAGTGCTAATATGTTTCTTGATTTTTTTGTGCCTTTTAATCTTTATTCCTTGCATTATATCCTATGTAAGAGTTACAATTAACAAAACAATAAATCAAATAATTCTTTTTCAAGTTAATAATGACTTAGGCAACATGGATCCAGTCAGCGATACATCGGTAAGCGAGGATGACAACATTCTCGCTTTGGTTAGCAAGAAACCATGGCAGTAAGTAGCTGTGACTGTAAATACTTTCTGTGTTTTGCCTGTCAAGAGAACTAGCTCCAGTAGTTTGTTTTATTATATGAGCAGGTGTTCTGTTTGGACTCTATCACCTGCTGGCCATGTGGATGCGGAGTAGAAATGGAAAAAAAAAACACAGACCCCAAGAAGAATAAAAGCAGGAGAGAGTCTGCGGAGGGTGGAAAAGTGCACTTTGAAGCAAGGGATGTCCTGCTGGCACAATCTATCACATCCACCACTGGCATAGTCCTTCTCTCTTCCTTCCAGTGGTTTGCCATCTCTCAGGAGTCAATAAGTAATAATACATTAGCTTAGAGAGTTTTCAGTTTCACTCATGGAACTGTCTAAGATTGCCTCTGTGAGTGTGCACATATCAACTAAAAAACTCATGACATTCTATGTAATTCTTTTCTTATGTTTAGCATATTATCGATTGAGGCCTTGATTGAGTTATGATTAGTATGTTATTAATGTAATTAGTGCTATTATTTTATAGTGTGGTAATAGTTTGCTAACAAACAAAAAAGGGGGAATTGTGGGAATACAAGAAAGGATATTCAGAGCAGCAGCTGTGACAAACAGCATGAGAAGGCGAGGCTAGAACTAAGAACATCTCCAGAAGAAGAGAAAAGCAAAAGGAATGGCCCATGCTTTTACTGGACAAGCACCTGTATGTGCAGTAAAGGAGTGTTTGTGGAATACTTTGTTGACATGTAAAGGCAGACGGGAAAGTTGTAAGGGCAGATGGGAAAGTTAAAAAAAGAAACTTGTGTAAGTTATGTGAGAACCTGTAATAAACAATTTGGATCATTCACATCTGAGTCCGTGCCTGGTTGCTCCAGTAAATTAAAGGAAACCCCCTGGAATCACTATTGCAAACAGAAAAAGATGTGCAGAAGAGAAGCCTTCAACTACTGATCTATTTCTTTTGGGCCAAATTGTCTCCTAATGCAGATATAATAAAACCTATTAAGCAAACATCTCAAGGTCAAGATCTCTGATGTTCTTCATTCAGTGTTAACTATTTGTGCTGTTCTATTGCCAGTCATCACTAGCAGAACATAAATTTTCAAAAACAAAAATAAAAATTGTTCATTATCAGACAATTAGCCTCAGCAGTGTTAGGTGCTGTGAAGTGTGTCTATAAGCTTTCCAAGGCACAAATAGACTTGCCCATTCTAGCGAGGCCATTGCCATACCAGGAAATGCCCAGGGATAATTTTGTTTTTTGCTAATTGTCACAGTACTCCATGGAGCTTGTCTCATTTTTCTCAGATTCTCCTTATATTTTCACAGATGCATCCATCTGCTGCAACTGTACATTTTGAAGTCACTTTTTACAGGCAATTGTACCAGTATCACACACACACTCTCCTCCAGCCCAGGGATTCTCTATAGCTTCAGCTTTCTCTTGGATCAGACAGAGTCAGCCTTGCTTTGAACTATTTATATGCTTCATGTTAAATTCTTTCCCTACTTTGATTTTTAGCAATTTCTTGGAGTTTTTTGTTTGATAAAAGATGCTGGCAATAGTTTTCTACTACTTTTTCTGTAACTTTAAAATTCTAAAGGTAAGCTCTTCAGCTTTATTTTCTCCTGGGTCAAGAACTTCCTATAGTGCCTTAATCCTTTGCTTTTTCAGTTTCAGAATTACCTTCGAAGTTTGGTATGTTTTTGGTACTTTTTTACACTCACACAAGTGCTGTATGCTTTTTACTCCCATGCCTAAATTTTGTACTGAGAGACACTGCAAATCTCAAGCGTCTAACTTGTGGAGTTCCAAACAGCTTGAGGTATGCTTTCAGGCTGACGTTCATGTCTTTTCAGATGCAGTGCTGTCCATAACTTTACAAAAAGTAGCACATCTGTCACCATATTTCATCCATAGTGTTCGCTCTCTACAGCATAAAAACCTGCATACCTGATGCTCAAAGTTTTTGCTTTCTTATACTTCAAGAACGCTTCCCTCCTTCCATCATTAAGTGTCATTGATTCGAAGTGTTTACTTTGCGCTGTTAGAACTTTCCTTGATTTAGGTTTCTGCACAGAAAGCAGGATTCCTAAATTTTCTGAAAATGTGGTTGCACAGTTAGCTCATTTGCCTATACAAAAATTTGTGCAAGGTATGAACAACAGTGACTATACTACACTGTGCATAAGTAAGGACTTTTACGCATAAGTGAATTTCATCTCAGATTGTACAGCTGGCATTTTCAAAGAGATTTTTTCACCACACTTTTAAGAAAACTTTCTTGCAATCTGTATTAATCTTCATTGTCTCAACTTTCAGATAAAGCCTGCTCATCTCATGAGATTGTTATCTGATCTGGAAACTCAGTCCATTATGGAAATCAAAATGCTTTCTTTCTTTCTGTCTCATTCATAACCCATGGCATCTCAAATGCACTTTTAATTGCACTCACAGTTTAGGTGGGTCAGCATTTCTGATAACTGTAACTAGAAACATTAAAACACAGGTTGAAAATTTGATGTTGAGTTTGCAGTCTTTGTGTAGTCTCTTTTCCAAATATGACTGCATTCAACTCTGAACAAAAGCAAAGAAATTCTGAGACCTTTACCATGGGCAAAGTGAGAGAAAAGCTTTTATCTGTACGTATTTGCTACTAATATAAAAGACTATGACCTCAGCCAGCTTCTTGAAGTACCAGTGCAGTACTTCTAAACATTATAGCTACGTGGTAGCTTGACACTTTTTACCCCCAAGAGATGGAAAAAACAGGACAAATGTATTGCTTTTACTACCCTCACTTATTACCTAAAATTATTTTTACCACTATGACACCAGCCCACTCTTGATGAAACATGACCCTTGAAAGTATTTTATTCAAAATATATTGCCTGGCAGTCTGATCTTTATTAAGTTTTTCATTTATTTCACCATCACAAAGGTTAGGTTCAGTGTTGATTATAAATTTCATTTATGAACAAATAATATTAAAAATTGTTCTAAAACACTAAAAATCAAAATCTTCTACTGAACTTGCTATATCTCCTCTTTCAGTGTGGGTAACAATGACTAGAATAATTCATATAAAATGGTATGTTATCTCTTTCTTAGCAAATACTGCTATAAAATAAGCTGAAAATATTGCAGAAGATTTAAATTAATAACTACTAGAATAAATTATAATGTATGAGGAGTTTGCTATGAAATAAGAGGTTTAGGCTTATGGTATTGGCTAGATTGTTTAAATGGTTAAATACTTTTCAAAAACTATTTATTGGTGACCCACTAAGGGAAAGTTAGCATCACAAAATCATTAAGGTTGGAAATGACCTACAAGATCACCTAGTCCAAATCTCAATCCATCACCACCATGCTTACTAAACCATGTCCCTCAGTGTCACATCTATATATTTCTTAACATTTCCAGGTGACTCTATCACTTCCCAGGGTAGCCTGTTGCAATGCATTACTTCTCTTTTTAAGATGAAACTTTTCCAAATAATCAGCCTGAACCTCCCATGGCACAACTTGAGGCCATTACCTCTCATCCTGCCTCTAGTTACCCAGGAGAAGAGTACAACTCCCACCTCACCACAGTTGTAGGCAGTTGCAGGAAATGATAAGGACTCTCCTGAGCCTCCACTTCTCCAGACTAAACAAACTCAGTTCCCTCAGCCACGCCTAAGACCTGTGCTCCAGAGTCCTCGCCAGACTTGTTGTCCTTCTCTGGACACGTTCCAGGGCCTCGATGTCTTTCTAGTAGCAAGGGGCCCAAGACTGAACCCAGTACTTGAGGAGCAGCTTCACCAGAAGGACGATCATCGCTGGTTCTGCTGACTACAAGCTGGGATGCTATTGGCCTTCTTGGCCACCTGGGCACACTGCTGGTTCATGTTAAGTCAAGTGCCAACTAACACCCCCAGACTGCTTTCCCCTATGCAGCCTTCCAGCCACTCTGCCCTAATCCTGTAAGGGAAAAGATGCGTTCTCTGTCCCTCCAAGGTTAGAATGACATTTTAGCAATTAAGCCAGAATGTAACTGGTTTTCTGGAAGAAACTCATTTGTATGGAAAGAACAGTTTGAAAACAGTTTAAAATGTTTCCATCATCATGTGATTTTGTTGCCAACAACTCTGAGTCACCTATAAGAAGTCTTATCTGTACACTTCTGAAACAGGATAACTTGTTTCAAAATCTTCCAAATAAGCAATATGAAAAAAATACCTACCACAATTCAGATTGTGCAGTCAGCAATGCACATTTTTTCATTTCAACCTGTACACTCTGTTATCTAAACCAAGTATGAAAATAAACTGACCATTAGAACAACACCTCTTCATTGCTTTAACAGTGTTAGAAGATTTTTCAAAACTAATGAACCATACTCCATCACATTGCTCACCAAAAGTTATTAATTCTAGTGAGACTAGGTTTTAGTACTATTAACAAACATTTTTTCATATTTTAGCTATAAACACATCTTTCCTTTTTTGTTTCTTTGTTTGTTTTATAATATATTAGTATAGCAGTGCAGGTATATAGTTTATAAATATATATGCAGTAGCTGTGTATACTCAAAATTTGATCAGTATCCACAATCAAAAATTGTTTTAGAAGACATGTGAAGGATATGCATGTGATTTAAAAACTTCAGATGTGATCCATTGTTGGAATACTATTATCAATTCCACACCTACTCTGAAACTTACTTCCTTTGTATGCTTTTCAATTCTGTACCGCAGTGGAGTCAACATCAAACACCATATGGACTTCTGAACAAAGTACACATATTGCTTTGCTTGATGACAGGCAGCATCACAGTAGGAGAAATTCAGGTGCCATTACACAGTATTAGGATTAAACTGTTTCCATTTTACACCAAGAAAAGCACAACAGTGAAACTGAAAGAATACACTCAAAATCTAGAAAGCCTAAGATGAAGATTTATTATGCATTAGGGAGCTTATTAACTTGAAAAATAAACCATGTCATACAAAAGGCTTGTTACCTCTGCTCTACATGGAACAAGATTCAAGATATATGCATTAATTTGTTCAGTCAATTCACAATTCTTTTTGGAAAAAAAAAAAAAAAACATATCTGCCAATACCTTCATTACATTTACAATTCACAGACACATTTTTGTTTCAAGCTCAACAGATGTTAACAATGTAAACGGTACTAAATTTTGAAAGTCCTAAATTTTGAAATACTATGATGCTACATGACACTATTTCTACACTATCAGTAGTCTGTATGTCTGTATAACCCTTCTTTCTTTTGGCAGTAACCTGCAAAACTGCAGGAAAGCAAATAGGTGTAAAACTTGCCAGAGTTCTTTCAAAGGTTGACATGTAAAGCAAAAAAATTTTGAGCCACTAGGTGGCAAAATTTCACTTCATAACTTATTTTATACCAGTTTTCTCAATGAAAAATGAAAGGTCAATACTTTCATTTAACTACTAATTTCATGAATTGAATTAAAAACTAGCCTTCCTAAACTTTTAAATGTCTCTATTAGAAGCAAAGCCTGAAGTAGAGGATCACGCAGAATTATTTTTAAAAAGTTACGTAAAATGCTTCCACTCGCTCCCTTCAAACTGTAGAAATCTCCCTCCTGTACATCATTCATGCTTCCCATATTAATGGCACTTCGTTAAACTTCAAGTTATACGGTATTAAAGATGGTACTTATGATTGATACATACAGGATTTTTTTTTTTTTAAGAGAAAACTAAATTCAGTAACAATACAGCAATGTTATACTTTGTGAAGACTCCACTCCTCACTTAAGACAATTTTTTCAATATTTATTCTCCTTCCCATCAAATACAGCAACATATTATATCTCCCTTTTTCATTTTTCTGTTTTCTCAGACCAGCTATTAATTCAGTGCCATTTTCTACTCCCTGAAAATCTGAAAGACAGCAAAAAGTGCTAACTTTTTCATACAAAGTAGAACATTTTCTTGTATAGGTTTATTTAATTTGTTAATATATATTTTCAGTTGCCATTATCTATATAATACTATTATAATAGTACTATATAATACTTATAATGTTATATAAGTACTTGTAATCTACTTGAAGGTTACTTTTAATTTAAAAAGCAAAGAACATTAAAGTTATCACATCACTTTTATCTGCTTTTGCAGTAATCATAGAGGAAGTTGGAAAACCGGACTGGTCAGACATGAATTATATACTTTCCAATGCAAATATCATAGAAGTGTACACCTCCTAGCCTCCTACTTCTCTGAATAGATTGGCAACCTTCTACAGACACTACCAACAAAAGTCATTAGTCACCAACATATTTGAAAAAGTACAGCTTGGTGAGCATACTGCTTCCTGGACAGAATTGTTATACAAGACACTGAAACACAAGTTCATTCAATGCTCACCTTGTTGATCTGATTCTGAATTTTGTGAAACCAAAGCACTAATTGCTGAGAATGTAATGCTCGACATGGCTGCTACTGCTCCTGCTGCCTACATCAACCTGTTTTAAGTACATAATTTGAATTAAAAATTAGAATGCCCATGTAATTATTCTTCCACATCACCTCTCACACCCTCAAAGAAGAGCCATAAGGACACCCTCATTTAAAGTCTTTTCAAAAATATATTTATTATTGTAATATCTAATCAATAGTAGTTACCTGCTCAGGGCCTCATTCTTGTTTCCCTCTGAGCTTCTTAAAATAAAAGCAATAGCTTGTGTAGATTCAAATATGAAGAGAAGGACAAGAAGTGAATACAAGTAAAGTGCTTTACTAGCTTGCTGTTTCCCAAACCTATATAAACAACATTTTAATAAGGTCTTTCATTGAAAAAGTTTAACTTGTTTAACTGGGTTTACATGGCAAGGTCTTGGAAACAAAGGTGCTGCAAGGCTGGCCTCTCTGTAAAAGAATGAAAAAAAGAAAAAACTCTGCAGACGCTAAGGTCAGTGCACAGGGAATGTAAGAGGCGCTCCAGATAGAGAGCAAAAGTTCCCTACAGCCCAAGAGAGGTCCACGGTGGAGCAGGCTGTCCCTCAGCAGCCCACGGGAGCCATACAGAGCAGTCCTCTACTGCAGCCCACAGACAAGCCCATTACAGAGTGAATGGATGTGACCTGCAGGAAGCTGCAATTCAGCCCACACAATAGATGACTCAGCTGCCAGGACAGCAACCCATGTAAGGGACCCCAGAAGAACAATAAATATTTCTATAAATATATCAACAGGAGGAGGAGGGCTAGGGAGAATCTCCACCCCTTGCTGGACACCAAGGGCAACTTGGTGACCGAGGATCAGGTTAAGGCTGAGGTACTTAATGCTTTCTTTGCCTCAGTCTTTTAATAGTAAGACTGACTGTTCCCTGGGAACGCAGATCTTGCACTGGTAGATCTGGATGGGGAACAGAATAGGCCCTGCATAATCAATGAGGAAATTAGTTTTGGACCTGCTCCAAAAGCTGCACGCTCATAAGTTTATGGGGATGGATGGATTGCAATCTAGAGTGCTGAGGGAGTTGGCAGATGTGGCTGCCAAACCACTCTCCATCATTCTTCAGCAGTTCTGACTAACTGCAAATGTCCTGGTGGATAGAAGACTGGCAAATGCGACACCATCTTCAAAAAAGGGCAAGAAAGATTATCCCAATAGCTACAAACCTCTCCTACCAATCTCACCTTGGTGCCGGGGAAGGTTATGGAATGGATAACCTTGGGATCCATCATGGACCAACTAAAGGTCAACCAGGGGATCAGGCTCAGTCAGCATGGGTTCATGAATGGTAGATCCTGTTTGATAAACCTAATTTCATTCTATGACAAGGTGACCCACTTAGTAGATGAAGGTAAGGCTGTTAATGTGGTCTACCTGGACTTCAGTAGATCCCACAGCATTCCCGTGGAGAAGCTGGCTGCCCACAGTTTGGACGGACGTATGTTCCACCGGGTGAAGCACTGGCTGGACAGCCAGTATGATCAATGGAGTTTAATCCAGCTAGCAGGCAGTCAAGAGCAGTGTCCTTCAGGGCTCAGTACTGGGGCTACTTCTATTTAACATCTTTATCAGCAATCTTGACAAGGGGAATTGAGTGCAACCTCAGTAAGTTTGCAGACAACACCAAGCTGGGAGGGAGTGTTGATCTGCCTGAGGGAGAAAGGCACTACAGAGAGACCTAGATAGACTGAATCGATGGGTCAAGGTAAATTGCATGAGTTTCAATAGGCCAAGTATTGAGACCTGCATTTTGGTCACAACAACCCTAGGCAACCCTACAGGCTTGGGGAGGAATAGCTGGAAAGCTGCCTGATGGAAAAGGACTTTGGTGTACTGATGGGCAGTCAGCTGAATATAAGCCAGCAGTGTACCCAGATGGTCAAGAGCGCCAAAGGCATCCTGGCTTGGATCAGGAATGGCGTGGTGAGCAGGACTAAGAAAGTAATCCTGCCCCTGTACTCAGCACTGGTGAGGCCTCAACTCGAGTACTGTGTTCAGTTTTGGGCACCTCTATACAGAAATGACACTGAGGTACTGGAGCAGGTCCAAAGAAAGGCAACAGGGCTGGTGAAGGGCAGCTGAAGAAACTGGGACTGTTTAGTCTGGGGAAAAGGAGGCTGAGGGGAGACTTTATTGCTCTCTTCAAATACCTGAAAGGTGACTGCAGTGAGAGCGGGGTTGGTCTCTTCTCACTGGTGACAGGACAAGGGGAAATGGCCTAAACTTGTGCCAGGGCAAGTTTAGTCTGGATATCAGGAAAAACTTATTTACTGAAAGAGTTGTTAAGCACTGGAATGGGCTCCCCAGGGAGGTGGTTGAGTCACCATTCCTGGATATGCTTAAAAACCATTTGGATGTGGTGCTCAGGGACATGATTTAGCAGGGACATGATTTACCCTAATTAGAATTAGGGTAGTATCGTTAGGTTGAGGTTGGACTTGATCATCTTGAAGGTCTTATCCAACCTGAGTGTTGTAGTTTTGTGATTTTTGTTGTTGGTATTCTCCATCAGAACATGATGTAAACCAGTGGGAGTTAAAGAGTTAATGTTCTGGTTCCATTTAATGCCTTTTGTGGGTATTTTGGGTCCTCAGATGGGAGAGGAGAAGCAGCATTCCTGGAGGACCTGGGGGCAGAGGAAAAAAGGTGAAGCTCCTGGCAGGACACCAGCTGCTCACTCTCTCTCTCTCTCTCGGTTTGCTGCAGAGAAAAGCACGTGCTTCCCCTGTAGTTCTACTGGAGTAAGATTTTAGGTACTGTTGTCTCTCTCATTTTGTTTGATTTTGTTAGATTTAGTAAATTACCCTTTCTCCTCAGATCGTTGCCATTGTTTTTTCTTTTGTTAGACCCATCTGCTATCTTTCTACCCCTACCCCTATCCTCCTCTCCCGGAATATAGCTAGCCACGCTGAAAAAAAAAGGAGGGTAGTTTTTTTTTCCTCTCTCTCCTTCATTGCTTTTTTTTTCCTGGGCTTTTTACCCCTTGTCACGGACTCAGATAAATCTGAGCAACTCTGAGCAATTCTTTGATTCTAAGCAGAATCGTTTTGTTCAAAACAGTGTCTCCTTTTCAGAAGGTCTTGCATTAGGACAGTGTTTCAGTATATTCGCTAATCAAATTTAAGTTTCATTTCTACTGTTTATGAGGAAAGCATACTTAAAGCAAGAGACTTACACGATCTATGTGAAAATCATCTTTACTAAACACAAGATGCAATGACATTTTAGGATATTTAAGAAGTTTATACACAAGCTTAATATTCAGTAGAAGATTGTGTGCCAGTATCTAGTTTTGTTCTTGTTCAGTAAAACACCAGAAAGAATAAAACTTTCCTGAGCTATTATAGAAAGAATGCCTATCACAGCTATAAATGCTGCAGTGGTAGCAGATCCAAAACCAATAATCCGAAGAGAAGAAAATGTATAAAACAGACACCAAACAATCCCTACATAGTATCACTAGTTAAAAGATGTACTCAAGAGAATACCGATCCCTGTTTATAACATGAATTTATATGGGAAGCATTCATGTTCAAGAATTGCCAAAAAATCCAAACAAGACAAAGTCCCTAAAAAAGGAGCCAGAGAATCACAGAATCACAGAATCGTAGGGTTTGGAAGGGACCTCCAGAGATCATCGAGTCCAACCCCCCCGCCAAAGCAGGTTCCCTACACCAGGTCGCACAGGTAGGCGTCCAGGCGGGGCTTGAATATCTCCAGAGAAGGAGACTCCACAACCTCCCTGGGC